>APFE030943606.1:0-11374 GCA_000404065.3 Pinus taeda | reverse complement strand
ACCTAGGTGTATCTTAGCTTATGTGGAAGTGTTCAAACAATATTTTTAGCAAAAACCTCTTTCATATTTCCCTAGAGATGTATCAATGTATGAAAGAACCCAAATTGGTGTAGGAATGTTGGTGTAGACACAGCTGGTGCAGGAATGTTGGTGTAGGCACAACTGTAAAATCTGAATTAGTGCAGGAATGCTGATGTAGACACAACTAGTATAAAAACTATTAGTATAGGAATGTTATCACCTGCCACACAAGAGCCTAACATTAATGGCATTCTCACAATAAATATTTTTTAGTTTAACAAAACAAGGGAATTCATAAATCAATATTTGTTAGCTCTAAATGCCCCTAAATAATAACTTAATAATGTGTAAAAAGAATAATAATGATTACAAACACTTAGTACAGGCATAAATTTACTCAGTAAAATCATGAAAATTTGGACAAAATGGAGGCTCAACAAGAATCTTGGTCAAATATGGACCTTCCACATTAGCTCTTAAATATAGTGTTTTACCTCATCATTCTTTAGAAGGTAGCATCTACCTACAAGGATATTGGATAGAGGGGAACTTGGTGTCAATTCAATATCAACCTTTACCTCACAATGTAGAGTTACTATTATAGGTAGGATGAAGGTATGTTGGTATTCAACTAACTAATCTCTATATATCTACTACATAAAGAATGTCCTTATAGAGGCTTTAGTGGTTGCAATGATTTTCTTTGCCCATTATGAACGAAACTTGAATAAGAAAAATATCTTAGTCTAATAAATTATCTTCCTTCATTGTTTTATGATGATTAAAGAAACTAGTGAATGGGTGCTTAACTCAAGTGGTAGGGATGGTGGTTTTCCATCCCATCCACCTGAGTTCAAGTCCCCAGAGACATAACCCTTCATAGTATGGATGTAAGGATAGGCGTTGGGGAAATTATATGAATGATATATCGCCACAAGTTAAATTATCAATCGTAATCAGTAGAGTTGATACACTATATGTGATAGCAACAAGTAATCTATCTAAGTGTCAAGTATAGTGGAAAAGATGATAACTTAACTCATACCAATATTAATTTTCAAAATTTAAAAGAAATCCAATTGTTACTAATTACGCACACACTTTCACGCATTAACTATTGTAGTTTCTACTGGTACCAGAATCATTTAGTACATGTATAGGAGATCATTCAGTACAAGTACAAGAAATCATTCAGTACAGGTACAAGAAGCTATTTAGTACAGGTACAAGAAATAGTGTACTATAATACTAGTTTGGGAATTATGTTTGCTATCTAAAATGAAAACGTCCAATGAAATCTGAATAAGGGTATCCTCTCTACTACTACTCTTTAATCTAAAAAACATTCAAATTTGCAAAATAACATTCGCAACTCTATCTTATCAACTAATCAACCTCTTTCTTATGAAAAATTAATCTAAGACATATGAATTCCACACACAACTAAAACTTGAAATATTAGCAATCTTAAATTCTCACACTTCTATGCCTATCTAATCACTCTTGCAACATTAGATCAATCCTTCAACCTATGATCTCAAACCACACATAGCTAGACCTATGAGAAGCAATTATTTTTCTACAAGAATGAGGAAGGAAATTTTATGCAAAACAGGGTAAATAATTGATTAAATTTCTATAGAAATTAAAGACAACTACAACTTAGAGCACACAATTACTGAATGAAATGCTAACTACAAAATAAAAAAATAAGAATATCATTGGGATGATGTTAGTGGGCCCTTGCCAAGACTAACCAATGACTTATAAGAACTTACAGACTATTGAGATAAAATGCACAATATCATAACAATTATATTTGCATTAGGCTTTGAAAATTGAAATTACAATCTGTTCTTGAAAATATTTAACAACATAACTAAAGATTACATACAAAACATGAAGTCTTTGTTTCTTTTACTCAATCAACTACCCTTAGATGATCCACTTCACCATCTTCAAGCCCTTGTTAAATAGATAAAAATAGCCTGAGATGCAAAGAGATCGAATGCATATCTTCGAGAAGGTTTTCTTGGTCTTTATGTCCATGGTTTCATAAACATAAGAACATATAATTACAATCTTAACATATCACTTAAAATATATAAGAAGATGTCTTAGTCAAAAATTGCATGCTTAATTTGACTAGTGCAGGTATGGTATCTCTAACGGTCGTTGTATCGGAATTTTCTAGTACTCTATTACAGTTACTGGATGAGCGATTTGCGGTGCAGGGATGGAAAACGATCTATGGTGTAGGTACTAAACAACGAATGAGTGCAGGTGCTAGACAATGATTGTGTGGTAAAGGATTGTTGTCAGCTGGAGTATTTATGGAGGTTGGTCATCAACAAGATACTTGTCTAATAAAATTCATCATAGTCTAATTAGATACTTAGAGCAACAAAATAATTATTCTAGTTACTAAGAAATCATAATACTATGATTAAAAAGTCTTTATACCTCATGTACACTAGAAGGTCAACAAAGCATAGCTCAAGGTATACTTAGAGGAATAATTGTGTATTTTTAAGGCAAAAATAGGTGTAAGGGAGGCAAAATTAGATTGTTTCAGGCATCAAAATGCAGGCTCAAAATTCCCCCATGCCTATCTTTTTGCATGTCCCCATGCAATCCAAAACTGCAAAATTTTTTATGCCATTGTCTAGTTTACATGTCAATGGCTTAGGTTGAGAGATATAACCTAACTGTATCTATCTTAAGTTATTTCTTGATGACTCTGGTATATTTGACAAACCAAGGGACCCAATTCAACTTCTCAGTCAACTCTAATTTCACATCTTGCAGTTTCTGGCTTTGCTCTTTGAGGAGGATATTCTCCTTCCTGATGTGGTTATCCAATAGTTTATACTCCAACACCTCTTGGTTTAATTTTTCAATTTCCTTTTGAAGCTACCTTCACCTAAGGTTAAAATAGACTTGAGGGCTGAGATTCTTGCCTTTTGAGTTTCTTTGCAGCTAATATTTCTTCTATCAAGTCCCTTAGGGTTTCTGTAACTAACTGCTTTGTTTCGTTGGTGACTTCAATGGGAGCATTGTCTACTCCTGATCAAGGATGTCCCCTGTCTTCTCTGATGTTTCCTTAATAGAGGGGACCTGCTTCAACATGCCTCGTGTAACTCTTCGATTGGTGCTTGGAGGTTTACTATTCTCAGGAACAGACCCTTCAGGACATTTCTTATCCAACCAATTCCTTTTCACCAAAGTTTATACTTTCTCCATGTAATTGGGTTTTTCTTTTATGGCCTTTCATATTCCTATCACATGTACTTTTGCACCAATGTCTTTGGTGATTGGAATATCCCTCTGTGCCTTACCCTTTTTCTTAAGGTTCTTCTTTGGTTTCAATGTGGGTTCCTCTTTTTCCTCTTGAGGCTCATTAGGCGTGACAATTTCTTGTTCATAGTCTTTACTCTTTTCCCTTCTGTCCCTTTTTCTAGGTTTCTTGCTACTCTCCCCTGCCTCACCAATCATAGGTTTCGGGTGATCTCCTATGGAGCCTTCACCAGGTTTACTGAAAAGAAATATTTAGTAGGAAATTTCTTCCAACTTCTATTTCTCTTCTAATTCTCATGGACAATTAACAATTTGATGAGCCCATGATCGTATAAACTGGTTTCTCTCTTTTTAACCATGGACTTAACCCCTTTTGACATCTTTTGTAAACTTTTCCATAAGAAAAATGGACACTTGACTTCAAGGCTTCCTTTGAAATGCAGTAATAATCTAAGATGATATAAAAAGGTGAAGGAATATCTACCTCTGCATGTCAGAAAATTTTGCAGACTAGTGATCATGGTCCAAAATTCAGGCTTAATCCCACTCCTTGGAATTCCTTTTGATCGATCCAAAATTGAGTAATTTGTCACCATAAATGGTTGCCACATCTATTGGTCAAATGTCATGAACTTAAAGTATTTCTCTCCACTTTGGGATAGTCTTGTTGCTTCAACAATTGAGTCCTCGTCCACTTGAACGTTTTCTATCAAAATTATGAGCAAATACCCCACACACTTCATTATGGAACTGTTTTGCTTTGCAAACAACCCCCCATTTCATATTATTTTTATTTACACAAGCATTAAAATATGAAATAGGTCCCTCTTAAAATAAAATTGATGTCAAAACTCTTACTTTCTAAAAATCCCACAAATCAATGGAGCGCTTTATAAAATCACCCTTTAAAGCAATATCTCTTTAAAAAATGGAAATAAAACAAATATGTGTTTATTGCGATAAAGCGATCGCAAGATCACATATCGCAATAACATAAAGGATGCACCAAACGACCAAAAGGCTTCCCCCGATGCGATAAAGCTATCGGCGATATCGCAATCGGCAAATTCCCTTGTGCACCACTAACGCGTCCCTTATTAAAACCCCGATGCGATAAAGCTATCGGCGATATCGCAATCGACAATTCCCTTTATATTGCAGACATTGCACACATACCTTTCGCCGATGCGATATCGCAATCGGCGATCGGCAGCTCCCCTGTTTAACCCTTAATGCGCATATGCCTTTCGCCGATGCGATATCGCAATCGGCGATCGGCAATATTCAAAACATTGTTAAAACTAGCCATGCGCCCCCGCCCGATGCGATCCGATAAGGCACGGTTCTCAACAAAAACCCGTTAAAGTGATTGGAAAGCCCGATTTAATGACAGTTAAGGCATAATCATTCCCGCTCGCCCACCAGTACGCCCATTGCACGATTTGAGAGATATTTCGACCACATATTGGAATAATGAACATTTATAAGGTGGAAGGTCCTATACGGTCCCTTAAATGAGTCCATACCCTCAGATCTGCCTATAGATCGTCTCCGCACCGTTCTAATAAAAGCAAAGTATATCAACGTTCTTTTTCTATTTTACTATCAACTGTGAGTTTCATTGTTATCTCTGTGTTACGCCAACATCGCCTCTCTGTGCAGAATATAGTTTTTCGAAGCAATTCGGGCATAATGGGTAAAAAGTCAAAGAAAGTTGCAGGTGTTATCAATCCACCAGCTGTGCCACAAGTAGTAGTAAACAACAAGAAGGGTTTGATATCCGACACGACGTGCGCGGGCCTTGCCAGAACAACTTGGCAAGGAACTTATGATTTGTTAGAGGCCGAGAAACCAACGCGGGTGGTAGACGAAGCTACCGCAGATTCATTGAAAAAATCAGAGTGCACTCTCAAAGACTTGGCCGATTCCTTCCTCCATAGAATAGCGGCAAGGGAGCAAATGCTCCCATACACTGATGTTATCAAATGGGCAATTGAAGAAATCCCCATTACAGACAGAACTTTCTTCGCAAAGGATGGAAGGATTTTTGGGTCATTTAAGCCAGAAGATCTGAGGCAAATGTATCATTTGCCTAAGCCAGAGAAAGTATACAATAGTGCATTTTTGGAGAAATTCGCAAGTGAGAATGAGATTGAGTCCGAACCCATCAAAGATTGGAGGCAAAATCCAAATAAGCACAAGCATGAATCCTCCGGTAAGTACTCAGTCGACTCCTTGTGTTCTCCTTATTGCTATGCCGCTATAATGATGTGTAGATTATGGGGTTTGCACGATTCTGCCATTTTTACCATTGAAATGGTTCCCCTCATGGAGGCAGCAGTCAACAATTGGATTATGGATTGGGATACTATCCTTTCGGATAAGCTTGCACTAGCTGTTAGTGAATTTAGGAATAAAACCAGAGTCACCGAGGGAATAATTCCTCCATTCTACTACAGCGCTTATATCTTAGATACCTTGTGTTTTAATTCTGAATTCCCTATTCTTGGTTGGAGGTGGACCACACAGGACCCCTCACCCATCCATATTTACCATCGCAAGGTGTGGAAGTCATCCCATAAGAATCACTTGTATCAAATTTGTAATGGTTTCATGGTTCCTGTTTATTATGCAATTTTTGATAAGCCTATTCCAAGGATCTCCTACCTAGCCTCTTTTGACTTGCCAGCAGTGGGTAGTTGGTTTGGGGAAGAATATTTTTATGTTAGAGTCTATGGCAGCCAGCCAATCCCCCATGTCCTCCCCTTATATGTCCCTGACAAACTGCTAGCAAGGGAAATTGCGTACCAAATTACAGCTAAGAGTACCACACAGACTCTTAAGCAGGAGAAGAAAAGGGGCTGGCCTACTTTTCCTTTCAGATGTGGAGTCTTTACCCTGCATGATTTAAAACATGCAGAAAAAGAAGCCATGAAAATTCAAGCTCTAAATCTTCCTATAATTCCGGATAGAGCATATGATCCAAACAGATATGCATATGCCGCTCTGGAACATGCCAAATTATCAAAATTTGAGCATAAAGAAGATATATTCGATGATGTTTTTGCCTCAGCTGAATCAATAGGTCATGCTAAAAGAGCTTGCCAGGAGAAGATATAATGACGAAGGGTTATCTGAGTTCAATAAGCTCAGGGAGCAGAGGTTGCAAACTCTGCCCCTAGACTTATTAATGCCGACCCAAGCATCATCAAGCGAGCCTGGCCAACAACAAAAGAAAGAACCCCCTACTGCAGTGAAAACCAAAAACAATGAGCAGGAGGAACAACAGAAGAAAAACCAAGAGGAGAAGCTAAAGAGAGAACAACAAGAGCGTTTAAGGAAAGAACAAGAAGAACTCTTAAAGAAACAGCAAGCAGAATGCTTAAGAAAAGAAGAGGAAGATAGACAGAGAAAAGAGCAGGAGGACAACCAGCGAAAGAAGCAGGCAGAGATGCGGCAGAAGGAACAGGAGCAGCAAGAGAAGGAAAAACAAGAACAACTGTTAAAGGAGCCCCAGTCCAAACAAACCACCACCGATACTAACAAGGGTGTCGTCACAGACCCTGAGCTGCAAAAGGAATGGCAGGATTTCAGTACCATTATTGGTGGAGGAAAAGACTCACATAATACTGATACTCCTAAAAGCAGCAGTGCACAGGATGAAAACACATCTCAGGCTTTGAGCGGAGCCAGCGGCCCACCTAAAACTATGAATGTGGAAATAATCCCAAAAGGTCCTAGCGACCAAATCACTCTCCAAGTAGAAGATATTCCTCCGTTAAACGTCTTCTACAGCCCAAGGCACAGAGCCGTGGTAAAGCGATCGAGAAAGAGGCAAAGGCTTGATCAATCTTCCCTCTTTCCCGACCAAACAGTCATGGGCAATGTAGTATGGAAGGAGAAAATGGATCCCTTTGATGATCTGACCAAGTTGTCACAATATGCCGGAGCTTATTCAGCTGCCACCATCGACAAGGCATCAGAGGTAAGTCTTCTATTAAAGACTAAAGACCAGGAAATTTCCACGTTGCAAGCGGAATTAGTGGATGTTATACAAAGGGCAATACAAGCCGAGGGGGAATTAGCGGAACAACAACAAAAGACAGTACATACAAGTGAACAGCTAGTGGAACAACAAAAAATAAACAACCAATTGATTCAGCAGTGGGAGGAGGAGAAACAGAGGATTAACCAGGCAGCATCCAGAGACAAAATGAATTGACAGAGGCTTTGGAGCAACTAAAAGCGGCAAATGAGCAATCTTTGAAGACTAAGGATGAGCATATCGCTCAAATTACAGCACAATTAGAGACTACCAAGGGAGATTCGCAGATAAAATAATTCAAAAAGGAGGCGATGTTAATCAACAAGGCGCTTATAGTGCAAGTTAAACTCTTGGCTCAATCCCTCTCTCAAGCGGAACCACTCTGCGAGTTAGCTACAACTGTAAATGAGCAGGTAGAAAAGGCAAGAGATGACTTGAATCAAGCCGAAGAAGATATCACAACCTACCTTGAATGGCAAGATTCGAAGTCAGGAAAGGAGTCCAATTTACCTAGGATACTTGAGGTCCATAAAAACATATTGTTTACAGAATGGCAAACACAGGTATTAAAGGCAGAAAGGGAAGCATCAAGATGTGCATTAACTACTGGTAATTTGGTTGATCTAGTAAATGATTCTCTCTATCTAGCCAATATGATTTCCCAATGCACGCCCGGGAAGATTACTACAACAAATACATTGGAGCAGACGTGCTACCCAGATTTAGAGAGAAAAGGAAGGTCGATTGCCGGGGTCGACACTTTAAACATAGAAACATATTGGCGTTTCCTAATCAAGCCTCATGAACAACGATCTGCCCTCAAATGCTTAACCGATGCCGTTCAATGTATGATCCCCGACATCCAAGACTCCACCTACGCTGCCCAGCTCAGTTCCCGGCTCAACAAACCTCCTGAAATTGAGCCAATGCTCGCCATCAATCAACTCAAGTTCAAAGGGAAGCAGCGGATAGAATGACTCATCCTCCAGCTCCTCGGATCGCCACCAGAAATAGCAACAAGAAGTTATTGATATCACCTTAGTTAGATTTTCTGTTTTGTAGATATTTAGATTAGCATAGTATTTATAGACCCTTTCATGTTTTTAGAAAGGGTCGTAAAATTTGGTAATAGACTTAACAGACTGAAGTTTACACTATTGTGCTTCAGCCTCTATTCTTTTATGAAACTCGACCAGTCGCTTTTACTTTAATGGAGAAATTTCTCGATCCAATTGTGCACTACTGTCATTGATTGAGGAATGTTTATGCGTTGAGGCAAAAGCTACACATAGCGATTCATATCGGGAGTGGCTTACGACTCAAATGGTATTTCTATATTTTGTTTGAAGTCATTCTATGTATGTGAATTCGCTGTGTAATTATTCCTGCTATCGTTAATTGTATGCATGCGCAACAACAGGAAATATTACTCATTCCACTATTGGGTGTTTATATGATATGCCTTTATTTTTAATCATGTGTGCGTTAATGGTATGAATGCATAAAGTGTAGTAGTATCACTTTAATCGCTGCGCCTAACTATTTCGGCACAACAATCTTTAATAATTTAATATCTATGTCTTAAGAATGCAGTCATCTATATAATTGTATTTTTGGATATAGAGCATCAAAAGCTACGCTTTAGAGTTCAAATAGATTCCCGGGATAGTTTTATTTGCTTATATTTCTGTCAATAATTTTATCCATCCGCCTATCACTAGTGTTATCTACAAATTATTCATTCATCCCATTTATCTATTTCTGGGAAACTGGTCCCATTACCCCCAGTCGGAGCCACTATCCCAAACGGAAAAGGAGCTGCACTAAGGTCCAGACCAGGTGGTCCCCCAATGTTGTGCACGATTTTCGAGGCATCAACATTTTTGGCGCTAGAAGGAGGGCCTCGACTATGAATGGCAAGCAAACCCAAATCCACAAGCCATTCTAAGATTAATTCTCCCTCCAATTCTCCTAGTCATTCTCGATCGCATGTTGGTTCTCCAACGCGCAATCAAGAAGAACAGGAATCAACTACCACTGCTCACACCCACCATACTTCAGAACAATTGAGTCTTGAATCCCCTGAAGTCCAGTCTCTTATCCATAAACTTTAGACCTTCTCGATTTCGCCACAGAGATCTGAGGTATCACAAAGCAGTGCGACTTCGCAGTTCAATCTATCTCATCCACTTACCAGACTTCAAAGTGGAAAACTTGGTATCGAACCCATCGAGTTCCCCTTGCCCGAAAGGAAAAGGCCCAAGAAACACACTGAAGGGTCTGATAGTGGGGAACTTTCATCCACATCATCCATTTCATCTCCTCATCTGCAAAGTCAACCACCCACTCCTCCATTACATATTGTTGTCCATCAGGGAACAGAAGCCTCAACATCTCAATCTGCTCACCCTTCAATATCATCTATTTCCCATACATCTGGAACCCCAATAGTAGTATCAACCACCAGTACTATTACAATGGTAGATCCATGGACCAGACCCGGCGCGGTCAATATGCCTGCGCCATTACATCCTTTACCAGATGCACCCGAAAAGTGGCTCCCTAAGTTTAACCCAGATGATGGAACTCAGGCCGAAGAACACATTAATAATTTCATGCTGTCGGTCAACTTAAAAGGGGTAACGCAAGAAGATGTTGTTGTCAGGCTTTTCCCTTATACTTTGCAAGGATCAGCAGGATCCTGGTATTTATCTCTACCCTCTGGATCTATTACCAGTTGGGATACATGCCAAGAGCAGTTTCTTACTAAGTATGGAGATGATAGGTCTTTAGCAACCTTAATAAACGATCTCTCCAACTTAAGAATAGAACATAGGGAACCCATTAAGGAATTTAATGCATAAGCTCCTTAACAAAATCCCTACAGCTTCCAAACCAAGTGAACAAATACGAAGCGAATGGTATATCATTGCCCTACCTTCCAATATAACTATTTTCGTAGATCGGGCTGGGAAACCTACTTTAGCAGAAAACATGAAAGAAGAACTTGATGTGGAAAAGCGCATCGATTCCTTAGAAAAGAAAGCTGCCTTGGAAGACAGAAAAACTAAAAAAGTTTGTTTTAAAGAAGACTCCAAGAAGAAAAGCCCAAAAGATCCATATGATATGGAGGGACTGCAAAAGGTCCTGAAAACACTGTCCAACGAAATGATTGACATAAAGAAGCAGGTGGCCGAAACATCAAGCAAAAGACCTTTTAGGACTTACAAGAAAACAGAAACAAAGCCACCTAATGTCATATCTAATGCCGACTCAGACCAGGAAGAAGAAGAAGAAGAGGCAACCCCACCATCTGACGATGAAGAAGAAGTAGCTGAGTGTCATGGAATGTGGGATTTCATACTCCCCGATCCTCATACAGATAATGAAGAAGAAGCCTTCCCAGTCACCACCAGGAGTAAAGGTACTCCTGAACCTGCCCAGGTAACTTCAAAGAAAAGGAGCGCAGGTGCTACTACAACAAAGGAAAAAGTACCTCCAAAGAAACCACCTGCAGTAGTCCCTCAAAACCAGCCCTCAACTTCTACTTCCCCTTCAACTTCTAAGATGTTAGTGGTATCCTATTCAATGGAATACAACATTGTTGATGACATGAAAAAGACCAAAGCCAACATAACCATTTTTGAGCTTAGCAAGCTAAAGCATCAGCAAAAACTACTCCTTAAAGAATTGAATGTTGTCACTTCTACTCCTCTTCCTAGTTCAAAGGCTGCTAATGACTCAGGTCAGTCTCCTCCAGGTATGGTTGAAGCTACAGATTCAGTCCTCATTGGGGACAGGTCAAGCTCTCATACTCCACCTTTCCTCCTAAACTATGAAATCTATAATAGAAACCTGCACAACTGTTTAATTGACTCAGGGGCATCTTCTAACATAATGCCAGCTTCAGTTTGCTCCAAATTGAACATAGAACCCCAGAAGTCCGCTATCCATATTGTCCAATTAGACAGGACTAAGGTACAGGTTGTTGGTGAAATTAATTCTGTAACC
>APFE030943600.1:0-34541 GCA_000404065.3 Pinus taeda | reverse complement strand
TATTAATTTGGGATGAAGATTAATCAAAGTGAACTTTGATAGTAGGTACAAAAACTTGAAAATTAAAGCTCATGAATAATTCCTCATAATTTAATGTAACATTTTGATGCTTTGTAAATTTTAATTTTTGTTAGATCAGTGTTAATGAATATACAATTAGAATATTGTAATTATTCTAATATTTTGTTAAAAAACTTCAAAGTTAAAATGTAGATAACAGTAAATACATATCTTATTTTGACCATATCCACTTATTTTAACTTGCTTATATAAATAATGTACCTAAAATAAACATTAACTTTCCATAACTATTTTCAATTCTAATTAATATATAAAATATTAAATTAATATAAAAATATTTTTTTTATCTTTTCCTAAACTTATCAAATTTCTCATCTTATTTCTAATAAGCATTAACCTATTTTGGTTTGCTTTAACTCTTTTGATTACATTTCAATATATAAAGAAGATAAAGGCATTTGAAACATTAAAGTGCCGCACATCTTTTAATTAAGGAGTCTCCCATAAATAAATGCTTCATAACATTATTTTCAGTTTTCTTTTTACCTAAAAACCATTATTATAAGTTTGGAATATATTGTCATTCTTTTCATGCGGAAGAATTTACCAAAAGCTCGCCCTTTTTTAATGGCAAAGAACTTCGAAAAAACAAACACACATGCTAATACCTTGAAAAAACATGCCAATCTAACATAATTTAATATCGTATATATTATTATAATTCATCTAAATTATTAATAACCAAAGTTAATGATATATATTATATATATATATATATATATATAATGGTTTGTTATTATTTATCTTAATTATTGAAATATTCAATTTTATGAATTAATATATTTTTGAGAATAAAATTTGAATGGAGAAGAATTAAATCCCACTTCACTTATTATTTTTATGGATTCATAAATATTTAATATTCATAATTATTTATTATTTATGAATTCATAGTTTTTGGTTTACTAGGTAGGTTGAAGCATATAAGAAATTTAATTTTATTAATATAAAATATTTTTATATGTAAAATTTAATGGAAATCAACTATTTTATTTAATTGATTACATTTTTATTATGAAATTAAATACCATTAGTGGGAAATTTTAGTTTAGTTGGTTGAGTCTATTTCATGTTTATTGAGCCTAGTAGGAAGTGATCCCTTGAGTGGATTTGCCCCAAATATTCAGTGGAGGTAGTGGTCACTAATCTTTTAGGGTCTGTGAACCACATAGAAGTTAAGGAGTAATTAGTAATAAGGTGATATTCATAATTATTTATTATTTATGAATTCATAGTTTTTGGTTTGCTAGGTAGGCTGAGGCATATAGGAAATTTAATTTTATTAATATAAAATATTTTTATATGTAAAATTAAATGGAAATCAACCATCTTATTTAATTGGTTACATTTTTATTATGAAATTAAATATAATTAGTGGGAAATTTTAGCTCAGTTGGTTGAGTCTATTTCATAGTTACTGAACCTGGTAGGAAGTGATCCCTTAGAGTGGATTTGCCCCAAATATTTAGTGGAGGTAGAGGTCACTAATCTTTTAGGGTTTGTGAACCACATAGAAGTTAAGGAGTAATTAGTAATAAGGTGTTTGCTTAAGACATTTTATGATATAAAGGTCTTTAATTCATACTTTTTTTGTTTTTTTTCTAAAAATAGTGGAAAAACCTATCATAATTCAATTGTCAAACTGATAATGGGGACAACCATCATTGGAAGCTATGTACTATTACAGGTTGACTCATCACTATTACTCAAGGAAAACCATGTTCTCTATAATTAAGTGTTGGTGGTTCATCAGGGGGTAGGCTTTCACTCTCGATAGATGCCTTCAAGTATTGGGCCATTAACATGTTTCCTTGTGCCCTAAAAATACAAGATCTTAGTTAAACAAAAACAATTTTAAGGTGTACTTCAAACCCACAAATTTCTTATGTTTTTGTTAAAAGACTCAATAATATCAAAAAATATAAATAATAAAAACATTTAATTTTGATTAGAAACAAACAAGTTTTCATATAAAAATATAAGTTAGAAAAAAAATTGTTGACTTTTAGTGATGCAAGGATTATTTTTCATAGAGGTACATTTATGTCAACGATAAAAATATAAGTTAGATAATATCCATATCACAAGTACACACTTTATAGTATGAACATGAACATTTCTTTCTATTAAATATGAATCCCTTAAAAATAAAGGATTATTTATTTTAATATTATATTTATACAGTACAATATTTAAAAATATCAATGTTCACTTATTTTATATTAAAATTTATCATTTTTTTAAATTATCTTAAAATTATTTAGGATTAGATCCTAACTTTAAGGGTGTCAAGAGAATTGAACTCATGACCTCTCAACAACAAAGGTTAGTTATTTTTATGATTGTTAGTCACTTTCTTGACATCCACTCCCTTATGGCTCCTCTCCCAATCACTCAAGCTCTTTCTTATGTCTACCGACTCATCCTCCTGGCATCCCCCGCTCTCCCCTACTAGTTTCCCCATCCCTTATTCCTTTGGATTATTTTGTGCTCTTCCTAATGTGGCCCCAATGTTGAGGAAGAGAGCGCATTCAAGTAGGGAGATTGGGGGTCATAGTTTGGCAAGCGATTCTCATGCTAGAGCCCAAGCCCATGCCTTAGTAAACTGCTACCACAAGCACACTCCCCTAGTGATTCAACATGAAATATCAAATATCTAAAAAGAATTGGTTGATGAAAAAAATAAGACATTTGACTCCAATGTCATGGAACAAGTGGACGATTGGGTCGTAGATTTGGGTATGTCAAGGGCTTGTCGAAATCAATACTTAGACATAGTGGATTTATACTAGCATGCTAGGAATATGTTAGGAAAAGTATTCTTCAACGACAATGAAAGCAAGGATGAGCTCATCCTTTGGATGGTGTAGCTCCTCCTGCTCTATTAGATTATGGATGGTAGAATGTAACGAATGGGAACAACACTATTTCATGACAGAGATCCACCATGTCTCATCAAACACATGTTTTCTATGGTTGTTTAATTTTATGGTCTCTTCGTCACACAAACCCACTATCAATACACTCAACAATACCCATGGTTTATAGTTTTCATGTTTCCAGTATTTTTTCTTATCTGGTTTTTATGGCTTTCATAGCCAATTTTTGTATTTATTATAATGATAAGCCTAGCTACTACTAGCTTCAATGCTAGATTTGGAAAGAATATAGTTTGAACATTGTCCAATATTCTTATTTTGGTTTCCACTCAAGAATACTAGAGCTAGTTAAGATGTCGACCATCGACTGGTAAATATATATATATATATTTATATTATATATAGATATATATATATATATGAAAGTTACCAAATGATGTAGGAGCATCTAGCCCCCTCAATCAAACAAAGGAATCCAAAGTGGGCGTGGACCATCGAGCTAAACAAGGGGACTCTATATTTAAAATAGAGCTTAAAATGATGGAATGGATAAGTCCCTCGAAGACTTTATAAAATGTAATACTACCACATATGTATGCATGTAGTGAGATTTAGGGATTTAGTTGAGAGTTTTGAGGAAAGGATGTGATTGAATCCTTCACAGTGATCTGATCCAATGTTTCCATATAAATATGTGTGTGATGAACCTGTGCGTTCAATAGGAGAGGGAGCGAGACAGATAATTATATGTAAGCCTATGGGCAGAGTCAAAAGGGAGAGGTCGTAACATTGAAGAACTGGCCTGTGTGAGACTTAGAGTCTCAGATATGTAATTTTCTATTTATATTAATATATGGAGATGTTATTTCCTGATTGTGTAAAAATATTGAAGATTTGTTCATAAATGATTTACAGTGAATTCGTAGGTTTTGAATTCAGTTGCAGGCAGAATTCTGAAGGATGCAGAGGAATGGAGTGATTCAGAGGAATCACCATGGATCATTGTATCCAATTGATGGATAGAGTGAAGCTCTGAAGAAATAGTGAAGTGAGACTGCGCAAAGGTGCAGAACGATTCGAAGAAATCGTAATGGATTGTTGAACCCTTCAAAGGTTCGAGTAATGCTCTGGAAGGATGTTGGCTAATGGAGCTGTGAAGTTAAGTGCAGATGGGAACGAGTGGAACAACAGAAGAACGAAAGGTTGAAACCTGAGGTGTGATTTCGCCGAAAATTCTCTAAACAATGTTATGGATCACAGAAGTATAAATTCCTTAAAACCCAAATCATCGAAGAGTTGAAGAAAACGCGGAAAATTTCTAAGTAAAAGGATTGAACAAAGGAGCGAAGATTGATGCTCAAGAACCATTAGATCTAGGAAGATCAACAGCTGAGATCGAATCGGCCCCAAAAAAATATTGCATCACATCAGTTCAAGTGGATGAGGGACCGGCCTATGGAACTATCGAACTCCGATAGGGCGATATAACCAGAAGAAAAGTTCCATAATGGTGGATTTAAATCCCTATTAGGTCTGAAGATATGATCGCATTGGAGTGAAGAGAAGTGCGAACTCCGATAGCGGAGTCAGAGGTGTTGATGATTGGTGGTAAAAGGGATCGACGATCACATCAACTGGAGTTCGGAAGAGGAACCTTACAGTGGTGGAACCGACGATATATAGATTTGGGTCTATATATTGTAAAGTTCGGAATACATGTGCGGAGCATAATTTTAATGAAATTCCTTTGTGTTCAATAAAGTGATGGCCGAGTCTTCCAAGACTAAAACATATATAATATGTTCCGATAGTCGCATATCGGAAAGGAAGGGGTGATGAGGGCCCATGAAGAACCCGATAATGATTGCGATAAAGATGAAATATCGGGAAGTGTTTCAAGACCGTATGAAGGGCGGAAAATGTGATTTGGGAGCATTTCCCTTTGTAAATGGTTTTTTCCTTTGCAATGGTTTATTAAGTGAAAAGGCACCGATAGTGTGTTAACCCATATGTAACCAATGGTTGAAGGTGAATGGTTACATATAGATAAATTATGGGTTATGTAAAGGAGCTGAAGGGTTGCTAATTCTCGATAGAAGGATTCTAAAGGAAGACTTTAATAAACTCAAGTAAAAGGTTTCTACATGGTTTTAATTCCGAATAGGAGGTTTCAGGCAGGGTGATTAGTTCTGATACAAAGGAACTGTATATAAGAGGGCCTAACTCATAGGGGTTGAAGATTTAACTCCAATGCAGAGTTAAATACCTGGGATAGTTGAGTTTATGCAGATTCTTGCATACTGTGGGTATGTGCGGGGTCTTACCCGCCAACATTAGTGGTATCAGAGCAGATTTGTAACCAGAATAGAATTGAAAGAAGAGTTATGTGTAAAGATGTTTATGCAGGCAAGAGGAGAATCAAATTCTAATATGATAGAAGAAGATACACAAAGATGATGGGTAGCAGTTCCAACATAGGCTTGGAATAGGCGGGAATAGAGGATTCCTTAAAGGAAAGAAATAGAAAGATTGCTTAATGCAAGTTCTGAAGGAAAGAGGACTTGAGGGAAAAAACAAAGGACAATCCATTCAAAGTGCAAAAGAATGGGTGAAACAAGATCATGCTGAGATCTGAAGGTGAGGTAATATGTTATATTTAAATTGAGAATGTGTGTTTTTATACTAATACACAGGTGACAACAAGAGAAGCTAAGAGAAGAACCAGATGAGTTCTTGAAGACATATTAAGGAGAATACTCTGAAGAAGAAGTAGCATTGAACCTGAAAAATCCAACAAGAGATTGGACAAAGAGGACAATTGAAGTGTTCTCAAGAGAGGTTGAGAGATTACAGAAGCCTAGAAGGAGAAAAGGTGTTGCTCAAGAGAAGGTTCTAGATAGAGGACCTATCCTTACCAAAAGACTGAGAGAGGATAGCTTAGTGAGGTAAGATTGCAGCGAGGAGGACTAGCTGTTGCAAAGGCTTGTTGCAAAGGAGCTCATGAAGAAAGAAGAGAAGAAGATGACTACTGATAGTCATATCAGAAGTTCAAAGAGAAGCCACAGTAGAGGAGATAATAAAGAGGATGCCAAATCAAATGGAAAGAGGACGAGTCAAGAAGAAATTGACAAAGAGGTTGCTGAATTAAAAAAACAACTCAATGCATTAGGGAGAATGCTTGAGGAAAGCTAGAGACTAGGTTTGGTCTTGAGGAAAAACCAGTGAAGTGGCATGAAATACAAGGAAGGCTACAGTAAAAGCAAGTGAAGTGGTTGAAGGAAAAACTCAAGGAAGTTGAGTTAGAAATGGAAGAATCCATTTGTGAACCAGAACAAGGAGAATTTCTAGGAGAAAGTGAAGATGAAAACTTGAAGATTGAAACTTCAAGTCAGGCCAAAGGGTCACATGGGTTTAAAACTAACAATTTGTGTATGTATGCAGGTGAAACATGTAAATAAGGACAATTCATTGATATTGTCATGAAGAAGGAAGAAGACTAGCAGAATCTAAATTATGTTATGGAAAAAGATGAGATAGATAGATCTCATATACAGCTAGAGAAAGATGTCAAGCAACCGAGTGAAGGGCTTGAGGAGATTGAAGAAGAGACTATCAAGAATTTCTGAATCATATGAATGATTTAGAAAAGCAAGCAGATATGATGGTTGAACCATCAAGTGAGACCATAGGGTCTTATATTTTTAAAACTAATAGTTTGTATATGATGGCAGATATTGTAGGAGAAAAGAAGCCATTTGAAGATATCTTCAGAGGAAATGAAGATCTAGAAGCAAAAGGTGACAAAGAAAACTTTCCAGAAGAGAAGGAATTTGACTACATACAGAAGAAAAGGTTTATGGATGAATTTGTAGAAGCTGTCATGGAGATGAGGAATCAAGATCTTATTCTGATGAAGAATAAAGAAATATTGTCTCATAAAGGTAATCAAATAACTTTTATTAATGTTATTGATGAAAAGCAAATGTAGGAGAATGTTAATGTAAATGGTGTGACAAGGATAGATCTTAGAGAAGAGTTGCAGAGGGACAACAAGGCAAAATGTACTGAAGAAGTAGAGACTATGTTAGCTGAAAACATAGCAAAGGACCAGAAATTCACCATAATGATAGGCACATTGGAAATAACCATGAAAACTGTTGAGACAATTAATGATGAAGAAGAACATCTACTAAAAGATGTTAAGGAAGAAGAAGTCTATGCAAAAGACTTAACAAAAGGAGAAAGGACATCTGATGATCTATCCATAACAAAGGAAGGTATGGAGAATTGTGTAAAATTTCCAAAATTTACTCCAATTAAAGTTATTGAGTTATATAGGAAATTAGATTTCCAAAGAAGGGGGTTAGAAAAACAGAGAATAGATGTTCAAGATAAACTACTGAAAAAGGAAGGCAAAAGAATTTTCATGAATGATAGTCATAAGGAAAAGGAGATTGATATGAGAGTTCAACAGATTAACACTGCTAAAGGAGGAGTTCACTATGGTGAACAGGGGTAGGAAGATATCATTGAAGAAAATGATGTGGAAGAGAGACTAATGGATAGTCTCGAGAATTATTTTGAGAATTCAAATCAGCATATTGATGTACTGACAAGGGAGAAAGAAACAGAGCAACAAAATGAATTGTTGCCAAAGGAAAACAAGGCACAACAGCTTTGTGTTTTTAATTTTAACAAGCATTTTGTGAATGCAAGTTTTGTTGCAATTGTTGGAGGATATTTGGCATAAGGGAACAACCAAATAAAGGTGAAAGAAGAGAATTCTATGGAAGAAATCAATCCATGGAATAGAAAAATTAATTTGTTGGAGAAAGTGTTGAACAATCATGATTCAATCATGAAAAAAGGTAAGGATGATAGGGAGGCAGTCAACATAAGAGTCACAACAAGCATTGAAGCAAGAAAAACAAGCAAACCAATAGTTGGAGCAAGCAAAATAGAAGTCAGCAAAGCAACCAAAGCAAAAATTGAAGTAAGTAAAGAAAACCAGCAGCAGATTGAAGAACTAGTGGACAACAACAACCTGAAACAAAAAGAAAGAGGCAGAAATACAAAGCAAAAAATGGACCAGTTCAAAGATGTACTGGATACAGAGATTGAAGAAATGTGGGAGCTGATGATGAAGTAGTTCAAATGGAGGAAAATGATAGCAACAGGAAGAAATATCAACTAGAACTTGAATCTGATTGATGAGAAGAAGAAGATGGAGCAAAAGACAACAAAAGTGCAACAACAACCAGGGAACAAAGCATGTGGACAGTTATGGAACAAAGTGTGGGATCCAGGAAGACAAAGACCAGAAGACACATGATCAAGAGATCATGAATAATTTATACTTCAAGAATCTGATGCAGGAACATCTAAACCCCCAATCAAACAAAGGAATCCAAAGTGGACATGAACCATCGAGCTAAACAAGGGGACTTTCTGTTTAAAACAGAGCTTAAAGTGATGGAATGGATAAGTCTCTCGAAGACTTTATAAAATGTAATACTGCCACATATGTATGCATGTAGCGAGCTTTAGGGCTTTAGTTGAGATTTTTGAGGAAAGGATGTGATCAGATCCTTCTATATTTGTTCCCATGCTCTTTACTCCATACCACTTATGGTTTATGTACTTCTTCCCGCAGTCGGTTTGATCCTCGGCAAACATTTCATTCCTAAGGTAATGTTTACCTTACTCAATATATTACTCCTTAAGTTTTTCTCATTTAACTGCGTTTAAATTTCCAATATCATGAAATTACAGGGGCAATTGTTATGCGCATTAATTATTTCTATACCAGCTATGAAACCCAGTTTTGATTATCATAGTAAAACTAGAAACATGTGGATATTAAGTACTATTTTGTAAGAGATTGAGGTGAACTAGATTTTTTTAAATTCTATATTCATGAAAATTATGTAGAGTATAGACAAGAATATTATTAGAGAATCTATAATGGCGTTTAAGATATCTTGGCTTACATAAAAGGTGATTAAAAAACTTGAGAAATACATTAAGTAAATTGTTTTCAAAATAGAAATTGCTAAAATTCATGACAATAATTAAGACATGATTTTAAAAACCAACATTTAGTTCAAATAAATATTTGGTATTTTTCATAATAAATTAAAGACTATTAATTTTGAATACTATGGCCGAACACATAATTTTAAAAACCAAAATTTACTTCAAGTAAATATTTGGTATTTTGATTAATAAATTGGGAACTATTAATTTTGAGGGCTATTCCCCACACATAACTTTAAAAACCAAAATTTACTTATAATGGGCATTCACTTAGTCTCTGCAACTAAACTTTACAGAATATGACCTCAATAATTGAGTGCACTAGGCCTCTCTTTTACCTTGACTCTGTCATGATGACCACTAGCTCAATAATTGTTGTTCTTACAAATTGACTCCAATAGTTTGACTGCTAAGGATTAACTATGAAATGTTGATGATAACCCCCTCCCTAGTATACACGCATGCTCAATAAATTTCATTCCACCCCAATCCTATGTACAACTGAAAATTTTAGACTATAAACACAATATCATGTTTATACCAAAATGATGCAACCAGTAAACTCTAAACCATAGTTACCAATTTTGAGTTAGAATTCGATTCAATATCAAAAGAATTCAAGAATAGTTACCAATTTTGAGTTAGGATTCTATTAACTACGAAAAGAATTTGAGCATATAAAATTCCATAGGGTTCGAGAATAACTATTTTACAATTTTTTTACACATAGAACTTATCATTATGTAATACTTTAATATGAACTAGAAACATAGTTACCATTCTATGTGATATTTTAATATTTTCTAAGGTATTTTGATATGTAATTTTCGGTTTTGGCCACTGCACATTTTTTAATATATAGTTTATTGTTCCCATAAATTGAAATGGATCTTTTTAAATTCTTCTATAAATCTCATAATCAAATCTTCATCTCTAACTTCCCTCACCTTTCCTCATCTCCATTTATTATAAGAAAACTTATATAATTAATCTACCTCATTATAAAGCATCATCCAATTTATTAATTTCTTATGATCACAAGTAGGAATTATTCATCATACTACTTGTGATCTCATTATTCCTCTTTTCCACTTGGTATTTTGAACTAGTATCTTAACCTTTTTATGTCTTCCTCTCCTAAAATATTTAACTATCTTTGTCTTCTTCCTTCTTCATAGTTACCTTTAATTATCATTCACTTCCTAGGTGTGTGGGTTTTCTAGGATTTGGTAGATGGTTATAAATGTTTTCATAGCCGTTGTGCTACCTTGTTATCATCAATGATGATCTCCATCATGGGTTGTTGGCTTACCAGTAACCATGCTCTTAATACTCCTATATCCCTATATCCACTTGTTTCCATGAAATAATTCTACAAAGCGGGTGATGTAAGAGATAGTGCTTCACTAATCTTCCAGCGGGTGATGTAAGAGATAGTGCTTCACTAATCTTCCATTTGAGTTAATTGAAACTTTTTCTATATTCTTCCCATTCTAAACTCTTATAATTAGTGAAGTGATGAAACTACTAAATTAAATCAACTTAGTAGGAACTAGTCACTGGAAGGTGACTCGTATTTCCCTCACATCTGTTTGTGTTACCTCCATGAAATACACACTCCATCCATACCAATAACTACTAGAAAAACTCACATTTATTTAGGTGAGCTAGTATCTCATTCCTTTATAGAGCTTATAAAACTTAGCACAAGATGTGACCCATATCCCTAACAAATAAAGTTGTAAACCAATATACCATCGAATTACATTATTATAATCGACGATTTAGAAAGACACTCAATACATCGTTCATCAAGTGCATAAATATAGCTAGTAGATACATAAAGTAAAAGTCATCACTAGTCATTTATATAAACATTGTGTTGCATTGAAAATGATCTTCTAAATATATCAATGGATAACGATAAATTTTATTAATATGGTCTTGAATCAATTTAGTTTGTGAAAAGAACTAAAGTTTTTAATTAAAGAAACAAGCTCTATCAAATTGCAATACACTTCTTACATACACAAATATCCTTAAGAAAAGACCAATTTGAACTTTGAACTTTGAACTTGGCGTACCTATATAAACACACGACATTCCAAGCATTAAACTATAGATAGTGTGGCTGTCAAAATTTTGATCCTTTGCAAATCAGATATGTCATATGCATTTGCAATATACATAGGAGCAACGATACCACAACCATGGGTGCCACCATTTTGATCTTTTGTGAACAAGATGTGGCATATGCATTTGCAATATACATGATAGTAATAATGCAACCATGTTATTGATGTTAATGCTCATTTTCCTTTTGTTTAAGACATATTTTAGTTCCTTAACTGGTTCTTTAACATTTATAATTTAGTGTAACTAAGTGTTTCCTAATTAAGTGAGTAGTTTCTATTTACATTTACTTGTATTATAGACTCAATATTTGAGTGGGTGTCACGTTTATTTAGATTATTTATTCAATTCTTTTAAATAATCAATTAAAGAAGTTAGGTTTATTTTAATTAATTATTCATTTCTTTTCTAATAATTAATCCTCGGTAACAATATCATGGTTTTAGAATGTAATATGGCATATGAAATAAATTGATGAGTACATTATGAAATCTCTTTTGATAAATCGTAATAAATAGGAATTGGCTTTACTAATTTTCCTAATCTAAATCATGGTGATTATTATGCGTTTAATATTATTTATTATAATTATATAATTATATAATAATATATATTATATATATATATTATATATATATACTATATTATTTAATATATTTATTTCTAAACATTTAGTTTTAAGATTTACAATATAATATGACCTATTGAATGATGGATGGAGTATATTATGAAATTGTGTTTTGAATAAACACTAATAATAAAAATTGCTTTCTGCTAATTTTTCTAATATAAAATTTGGAGATTATTATGTGTTTAATATTATCTTTATTAATTATTTCTCAAACATTTTACATTCAAGATTTAATAGATAACATAGCAATTGAAAAATCCTTCCCAAAACAATCTTATTGAATATTCTATAACACACTCTAGTTGCTGCCATAAATTGAAGACACTCTAGTAGATCTCTTTGGAACAGCTTAAAGATGTGAACCCCGGTATAACTTTTCCATTTCTTTGATATCAAAGTTCTAGGAAATATCTTGAATCTCACACCCAAGAACAAGATTATACTACCTCAAAACCACGACAAAAGGATAAATCATTGTGGAAACAACAAATATTTCAGTGTAGTCCATGGGTTCTTGGATAGACGGTGATCGGGTGCATTGTTAAGGCACTCCTAGATGTTAAGTCATTGGTTCAATTTCCCACCCTATTCGAGTGTTATTCTTTTGACATGACCATGATGTAGCCTCATTGTTGCCGAACTTACAAAAAAAATTAGTGTATTAAAGGACAATAGTATTTTGTAGGAGAAAAGTATGGCTCACTCATCCTCTATGTCATGTTTGTAGAATGTGCAGTGCATCTTCATGACTTGACCCGTGTAGATTGTACAATTGTAGTTGTGCACTAAATAAAGAAGATTAATATAGTTTACCATGAGATCAGAGATAAAATATATAATAAACTGAATAGAGAGCAAATGGAGCCACAAATTAGCAATAGATACTTTTAAGTGAAGCGCACTCCATATAGGTATATGTTGACTCACCGTCATTTATGAACAATAACCTCCATTGCTTCATTTCTTTTTCCACAACCAACAAATGAAACCAAGACCAAACTATAAAAAGCGTGAAAAAAATCAAAAGAAAAGAAAATGAGTACAACACACCCAACAGACGAAACCAAGACCAAGCTACAAAAAAGAGGAAAAAAGGCAAAACAAATACGACACAAAGCATGGCCATGCTTAAACTCAACAAAACAAAACATGAAAACAACAACAACAACAACAAAAATTGCAAACATCCTCTTTGCACGTCATCTCTCTTGCAATGTGCCCTCCTCTGCTGAAGGGAGAAAAATTCGGTTGAATAAAGTTGAAATACACAAATATTTAGTAATTGTAGGCATATTTCAAAACTAATAATTATTCATAATAGGAAACACACCTTCTCTAGAGTTTGCTTTATAACCATGGACACTAAATTTTGTATTCCATGTTGAATTTCCACAATCTTGGGTCTAGGATAGAATCTTAAAATCTTTGACGCTACTAAACCAAGAATCTCAACAAAACTACTTTGCACAATGGAATATAAACAACAGTAAATCACACATGCATAGAATATGGACAACTTTTTACATTTTCAACCCAACTTCATTATATTAAACAACATATAATACAACAGTCTAGGGCTCATGTACTAGGGATAATGGCCCTCATACATCCACTAGTACAAGATACAAAACTAGGGCTTTGTGTCAGTACATTGACAACCAATTTTCCCTCAACAAGATTGGCAGTTGACTCTCTTAGCTCCTCTCGGTTGTACCCTGTACTTGCCTACTCCTTTGGCTCTCGATCTGCAGTTCCTGCCTCTCTCAATGCTCCAAGTCCATCTAGCCACTGAACCTCGGCTATCCAATTTGCTCACTAGTTGTGCCTTAGTCCATCAAGGCCACAACACATTGAGAGTCCTATCGAGTTGTTCACAGCTCCACTTGTGAACAACTCTCAATTTGCCCACTGCTACTCCTCAGTTACTAAGGGATTTCAACCCATTATGATCTTCCTGCTACACCAATGAAAACCAACATAGGCCATGGAGGGCTGCCACCTATCACTACAAGATGTCCATCTCCCACAATGAACACAGGCTAGGAGGACTGCCCATCATCTGTTGTAGAAGTCCTCACCACACACAAGTCTTGGGCGCCACAAACTGCTCTTGTTGATTAGACCCTTGAGCTCATCAACTGCCTCTCTCGAAACTACCTTTTTCCATAAAGGTGTTAGCTCACCGAGCTCCAACTTGGACACTATCATGTTGTCCCCCAGCAGACCATAAGTGCCCAATCCACGTTCACACTTGGTCCACTCTCACGCTGCCCTCGAACAGTCCATGAGTGACCAAGTCCACGTTGTAGCATCTGCACGTAGTTAAGGCATCCTCACACCTAGGAGACCCTTACACATGGCTTCCCACAAACTTCTCATCAACCGCCCTTTGCTTCTACAATAGAGGAGCTATTGCACAAATCTAGGCTCCATCATTTCCTCACCTAGGACATCTATCCAACTGTCATCCAAGGGGACATCTGCAACTCTACTTGATGTTGCCCACTTGCCTTGGTTTTTGTGCTTCTAGAAGACTGATTAGGGCATCCAAACAACCCTAATCCTTTGTTCCAGACCAGTGTTAACTTCTCCCACTAGGTTTCCACCTAGTTGTCCTTTCACGTTGAATTAGTGCACAAGGTTACTCCATGTCACCCTATAGATCACTGCTCAAAACAACACAATGAATCTGCCCTACAACTTGGAGAATATCCTTGTTCAGGTTGCAGCCTTCCTTCAATGGTTGTGGCTTAGTGAGGAGGCTCTCATAAGACCTTACGTCCCCACAAATCACCTCCTTACAGTGTTGTACCTACAACACTTTCCTGCGACCCATACACAGACTTCTAATCACCTTAAACTAGCACTGAAAAACCTTAATACATACCTTGTTTTGTTGCAGGTTCCTTTCTTTGTGAAGCTGCTCCCATGCACTGAAGTTCTAGGCTATGTCTAGCCCTCCAAACATACTTCGGCCCTCACTCTAGGGTTGCGGCGTCCTTCAGATCCCCTGCACAGAACAACAACTCCTTCTACATGGGTTTGCAACATACCCTGTAGAATGAATTTGGCAATCTCGATAGTGCCTGTACCTCATCATATCCAAACCTGAAGATCCGAACCTCCATAGGGTTGCTCCCTCTGAGGCTAGACTCCCTCTGAGCCTACACAATCTCCACTGGCTCAATCCTGCAAGCACTCATCCTCCTAGATCAAATACAACTCGTGCAAATCCCACCAATCTCAAATATGCAACATCACGATTCGATGAAGACTCTAGCTTGGCAATCTGTAGTCCATCACATAAAGCCATCTCGATCAACCTAATCTCGTCCATGCCAAAGTAACCCTCGAGCTGTCCCAACCATCCATGACAAATCAACGAAAGTCCATGATCAGCAATCTACCCTACAATAAACTGTTGTTCACCGGGCTCACCACCAATCCACCAGAACTCCCAGCCCATCTCGCCATGTAACCTGTCAAGACCACATCTCCATGTCCTCAGTTGAACCCTTTGCTCCATGATCTAGACACTCACAACTCCCTCTGAGTTGCTTCGTCGTGCACACTCTAATTCAATGTCCCTCAAAGTAGCTCAGATGTGCTCTAATACCATGTTGAATTTCAACGATCTTGGGTCTAAGATAGAATCTTAAAATCTTTGATGCTACCAAACCAAGAATCTCAACAAAACTACTTTGCACAGCGGAATATAAACAATAGTAAATCACACATGCACAAAATATGGCCAAATTTTTACATTTTTCAACCCAATTTCGTTATATTAAACAACATATAATAGAACAGTCTAAGGCTCCCATATCAGGGATAATGGCCCTCATACATCCACTAGTACAAGATACAAAACTAGGGCTTAGTGTCAGTACATCGACAACTAATCTGCCCTCAACAAGATACTGTGACCATCTCGCTGATGCAATCTACTCTCTCAGCGCCTCTCAGTCGTACCCTGTACCTGCCCAGTCCTTCGGCTCTCAATCTGCAGCTCCCGCCTCTATCAATGCTCCAAGTCCATCTAGCCACTGAACCTCAGCTATCCAATATGCTCACTAGTTGTGCCTTAGTCCATCATGGCCACAACACATCGAGACTCTTGTTGATTTGTTCACAAATCCACTTGTGAACAACTCTCAATCTGCCCATTGCTGCTCCTCAGCTACTCAGGGACTTCATCCCACTATGGTCTTCCTGTTGCAGCAATGAAGACCAACATAGGGCACAGAGGGTTGCCACCTATCACTACAAGATGTCCATCTCCCACAATGAACATGGGCTAGGAGGATTGCCCTTCATCTACTATAGAAGTCCTTCTCCACACACAAGTCTCGAGCTCCACAAACTGTTCTTAGTTGATCAAACCCTTGAGCTCATCAACTGCCTCTCTCGAAACTACCTTTGTCCATAAAGGTGTTGCTCAGTGGGCTCCAACTTGGACACTATCATGTTGTCCTCCAGCAGACCATAAGTGCCCAATGCACATTCACACTTGGTCCACTCTCACTCTACCCTCCAACAGTCCACAAGTGACCAAGTCCACGTTGTAGCATCTGCACGTAGCTAAGGCATCCTCACACCTAGGAGACCATTACACATGGCTTCCCACAGAATTCTCATCAACTACCCTTTGCTTCTGCAATAGAGGAGCTATTGCACAAATCTAGGCTCCATCATGTCCTCACCTAAGACATCTATCCAACTGTCATCCAAGGGGACATCTGCAACTCTCCTTGTTGTTGCCCACTTGCCTTGGTTTCTGTGCTTCTAGAAGACTAATTAGGGCATCCAAACAACCCTAATCCTTTGTTCCATACCAGTGTTAACTTCTCCCACTAGGCCGCCACCTATGTTGTCCTTTCACGTTGAATTAGTGCACAAGATTACTCCATGTCACACCCTATAGATCACTGCTCATAAAAGCACGATGAATATACCTCAAAACGTGGAGAATGTCCGTGTTCAGGCTACAGCCTTCAATGGTTGCATCTTAGTGAGGAGGCTCTCACAAGGCCTTACATCCCCACAAATCACCTCCTTACAATGTTGTACTTACAACACTTTCTTGCGGCCCATACACAGACTTCTAATCACTTTAAACTAGCACTGAAAACCCTTCATACATACCTTGTTTTGTTGCAGGTTCCTTTCTTTGTGAGGCTGCTCCCATCACTAGTCACACTGAGACCTTCACGCAATAGCCCTGAGACCTAGTCACACACTTGTGACCTTCTTCCCAAGTGGCATTGATCTCTCCTTTGTTGTGAGACAGAGTACCGAGGTCTTTGTTGTGATATAACATCGAGACAGTGAGGAGACATCACTGTAGTATCACCTAAAACTTTCTCTGCTCCAATCCGCAATATTATCTCTGCAATTAGACCGAAACAGAGAGAGACCCTTCTTGTGATTGTTCTGAACCTTGATCGATGTAGTCTCACTGTATTTCTCCTTGTTGTACCGAATTTATCTACTCCATTTAATCACCGGAAAACTCAGAGACATCCGAACTAATGACTGTGATTTGTCTTCCAAAATTACAGAGATATATGCAAGCTTCTAACTGTCCGAAATGTGAAGACCCTAGCCACGTATATATAGTAGTTCGTCCTATATATTAAGCCGACATGCTCTTTTACTTCATCTGGAGGCGGACATGAAGAGGACTTGTGCTTGTCGTTGGAGGGCTTTATAGACTCATACATTTGACACATGCTCAAGAAGAGCTCTTCATACATGACATTAATTCTTTTTACAATTCCTAAAGACTCACAATGGGAGTCATCTAAATAAAATCCCTTGCTCATGAAGCCCAAGAAGCATGCCAATAATAATTTTATTTTCTTCTTTACATCATTTACAAAAATCACAATTACATGTCATTATACCTAGTTATACTTTTCAACACAAAATTCAACACCTACCTAACACCCAGCGCGACAGTTCAACTCTTGGCGGTGGCGCAACAATCAATAGAAATGCGTGCGGACTACTAAGCTTCAATGCGCCAACAAGCTAAGGGCTCGGTGACAAAGAAACGAGGTAAAAATGACTTGGGGCTCCACCCTTTTATAGTTTTTTCGCACGTGCGAGGGGATTTCCGCGCGTTAAATTCTTTTGCGAGAAGACTTGCACTAAGATTTAAGGCAGCACGCTAAACAATTGCTTTGTGATGTGTTGTGCTAAGGAATAGCATTGCGCTGCACCGACAAATAGCATTACACAGCGCTAAGCCAGAAATTGCATGAGGCTATTAGTTAGAGTTGTGTCACACTAAGGAGGTGAGGGGCATTGAGCTCTTTTTACAAAATGTGCTAGTACAACTATCTCATTTTGTTGACTTAGAGAAATAGGATGCATATTTCTTGAATATAAAATTAAGGGGGGGCTCCAAATTTTAGAAATGTCAAAAATTTGGGGTTGTTGTAGCTACTACAACAATTCTTTTATAGTAAATGCTACTAAATTAATTTCAAAATTTGGATGTAGTTTTCTTTATGCATTTGGTTAGTGGTAGTGTATTCTTTTCAGCACAATGTTCATAGCATCTAAGATCCTTTATTAAGGTAACTGCAATTGCTAAGAAATAGTTATCGGATACTTCATGATGGGAATTTACATTATGTCATAGCCTTCATGAGAGTAATTGAAATGGCAATCAGCATGCTCGGCCAATGATTATCTACCTTAACTTTCCCACAAAATCTCATGAGGCGTTCCATTGTTGTGATGTCATCCACCTTAGCTTTATCATAAAAGTCCATAAGCTTATTGGGAATAATAGTTTAATCCCCTCATCTTATAAGCTACCACACAAAATTGACACAAGAGATTCACAGTGGAGCCTATGCTCCAAGATTTAAAATCAAACTCCAAAACTGTGTTTGTAACACACCCTTCTACATTTTTTTTGCGTTTTTGAATGACTTGGACTTGGCCATTATTCATGTTGATTCCCAATACCCTATCGTGGAGGTCGACTTATTGTCCCCAACCTCCTGGTTGTGTTTTAAATGGTTGAATTTTGTTAGATGTATTTGCAAGACTATAAGTTACCCTCTAACTACTTATTGCAGTTTTAAATAATGGGTCTGCGGGCTGCCTTGCATACTCAAGCCTGATACAGCTGTCAACCCTAATTTCAAGCTTGTATGTATGTATGTATTGCCTCATAACCTGTGCTGGGTGAACCAGGATCTTCTTGGGATTTGACTACTTAAGATTTGGGTGACTGTCACTCAATCGATTATCATTTGGTCAGGGCTTCCTCATACTCTGTTGGGTGACAAATCACTAGAGGTGACCAGACAGATTTGTCTTTGTTGCCACAATGGGTCTCCACTAGGAAATTTATTTTTGGAGGAGGTTTCTTCTTGAACCTCTTGTGATCACAATCATTGACTCTACCTCTACTTCTGTCTACAGGGCAGAATTGTTGGCTTGGTTATGAGAGCTTGGAATCCTACTGCATGAATATGAATTATTGACCTAGGACATTTTTCCAAGGAAATTAGCGCAAAACTATTGTCTAGAGGGCAGCATAATCATAACCGCTTGCCACAAAGGAAGGCCATTCTATATCTGTTATGCATCACACCTGTGAGTGGGTTTAGCATGACAAACCTTAGGTTCGGAGTGTATAAGAGATGGTGTTTGATCATATATTAGCATGACATCCCTTAGTTCCAGAGTGTATTATATATATCAGTCCATACATTTCCTTCTACGTAATGAACGTGAAGAATCATGTCACACAAGCATCAACACACATGTTTATGGCTATTCTACGATACCACAAAAGCATCAATATGTTCATGACCACTTTCAAGTTTTTAATGTTGTATATACCATACAAAATCTAATTGCCTATGTTCTTAGGCCTAACAAGGATACGCTTTCAAGTAATTAATTCTCTAATCTGGAGCACCGTTTATTATGGTTTCTACATACACTCTATATCCCAGCCGTACAGCAAAATCAGCATCCATTTCCAGCGTATTAACAGAGGTTTTTGGACAGACCATTAACTTGATTGTTAGCCATTCAGCAATTTAGTGACAGTGATAGTAGTGCAACCATGATTGTCTCCTTACCGTAGGAAGTCAAGTCTTTACTCTTCACATGCCTAGATACCCAAATTTTTTACTTATGGAGGTTGTAAGAGAAATCTCTGATTAACAAACCTCAAAATTTGTTTGCAAACGCTGTAAAAATGTTGAGCAATATATTGCACGTAACCTCTGAGTTTGGTATGATCCATGGGTCTGGTAGTAAAGGTATTCTACAGCTAACCAACTCATCTGTGCAAGCAAAACCACTATGCTCAAATTCATCCTGCTAGCAATCTAACTATATTAGCCAGCAAATAGAACAAAGGTGACATTCAGTTACTAGCTTTTATTGCTGTTGTTAAAGAGGGCATATAGCATTTCAATGCTCAAGAATAGAACCACGTGAGTCAACAGAGTATGTACATGGCTACACTAGGACAGAGTCATAAGTAATATGAACAATTTTGTACAATCCCTCAACGGAAAATGTGTAGAATTACACTAGGAATAGAATTATGGTCAGCCTCATTTAGTATATTCAGTTTGTACATAAGTCAAACAACATCACTCTAGGTGCCCTCAGAAGGCTGGTTTCTCCACTATAAACCTCACAGATTACAATCATGTGGTCTATCAAGTGCTAGACCATCATAAGGAGACCTAAGAGCTTGTCTTATGTTCCCTAGGAACTATATTGTCCCAGAGGTCGTGTAAACCATTCAGTTTGGGAAAACTCATTTAGCACATGGGCAGACACAGTACCTAAGTCTACAACCTTGTGTATGGCACAGTACCTCATTATACTGCATTGTCCATGACTGCCAAAGGCATACAAAATACCATGCTGTTTAGGAAGCAACTGCGAGTTGGTAATCCTGCCATGTGATAAATTGATATAGTTAATTGATCATCTCAGAATGGCACTGGAGCAGGGTTTAAGATTTTCCTCCCAACCATTGGCAAGCTGACAACCGTGCAACTACCACTGATTTTCCTCCCAATAATCAGACCAAGGATTCCAGAGGTCCGTCGGACCAAAGATTCTAGAGTCAGGGACAAAATTATTATTAACCATTGTCAGTATAGTATGCCTACCAATTGAAATATGTCCAGGGTTAGAAAAGAGTTTTAAAGTATATGCCCTAATCTGTACATAAGGTGTATCATTCCAGTTGTACTGGGTATTCAGACTATGTTGATTGCATGAGCTGCTTCGAGTGCCAGATAACTTCATCTCAAGCCTAGGGACTTAGTATTAAGGAGACCTAACACTAGCCACAAGTATACTTGTCTCTTAAGAATAATACCCTTTGCAGGTCACATAGATTGTGCAGCCTGTGGTCATAGACTTTTGGGTGTACAACAGAGGAGAAGGCATTCATGCCTATTGTTCAGACGTAGACGCATACAACATGATTCACGTCTTGAAAGTTGAGCAGTACTTTGCTACTTTTTATCCCTGATTTGTAGTGTACTATCTTGAACGACTCCCAAGCATCATAGTTGTTAGGACACCTCAGATTGGGCATCGGGATAGGTCTCTCTACCAACTGTGCAATTGTCACCCCATAACTTATGAAACCTATACCAATGTTTAGGCTAGGGATTTCGGAGGTTTGTTCCCCTCCACCCTGCATATTTCATTTTGGTTGTAGACTGATACAAGGATTCCAGAGGTAGTTTTTCCTCCACCCATCAGTCCATAAGGGACTCCAGAGATACACATCTCCACCCATTTATCAACAAGGGACTCCAAAGATTCTCATCTCCGCCCTTTGGTCAATAAGGGACTCCAGAGATTCTCATCTCCACCCTTTGGTCAGCAAGGGACTCCAGAGATTCATATCTCCACCCTTTGATCAACAAGGGACTCCAGTGATATGCATCTCCACCCTTACTTTCCTCAGGGGATCCAAAGATTTGTCTCCACCATGAGGTTTCTCAGCAACTCCGCCCAATGTTAGGCATACTGATCATTCTAGATAAAGACAGCCATAAAGCTTCCTCCCTCTTTTCCTGTTCCAATCGAGAGCCTCCAGAAATGGAGGACTTCCACCCCTGAATTTGGCCAATATCATCATTTACAGTTGCAGAGTATTGTGACAAGTGTATATTAGCACTACATAGGTGAATATGTTGGTATGCTACATACTACAGGGTATTTTCCCTTTGAAATGCGAGGTTAATTTAGCAGTAATATTAGCCAAATGTGGGTTCGGGTGTGAGTAACCCGTCAAGCAATAACACACACTGAGGATGGTCTCAGTCTGCTAAGTACCCCTTAGTTCATTCAATGTCAATCAAATAATCAACTAGTCTAACCCTAGCACCTAAATACATAATCATTCACAATATGTTTGTAATCTGCTACATAACTTTAGCATCTAGGCATCAAATAGATGTGAGGATTGCAAGAGCCTTAATCCATAAGCTTCCATCGGTTATTGTTGCTGACCTTTGGTGCTACATGTCTTGCCGGGGCCCTTGTGACACTACTCTCGTCGTTCCAAACTCTTGATTCTCCTGCCCCTACAACCATCTCTCCAAATTTTACTCCTCAAGTATTAAAGTCCACGCTAACCTCCTCTCAGTATCCCCAGTTCTTCCCTCCTTCCTTACTTCCCTCTCGTTATCACTCCCTCTCCCTTTTCTACTATTCACCAACCACTCCTAGTTAGTTAGGACCTAGCCCTGCTGGACCAATCATCAATGTCCCTCTGTCCGCTTAGCCTTGTCACTGTTGGATTGTTTCCTTCGGCTAACCCGCTTTCTGCCATTTGCCATCTTCTCATGCTCCCATTCTAGAATTAGCAAGGTGTGCAAAAAATATCTGCTCTTCCATATGCTTGAATACCTGCAAAAAAAATTGTTCATGATCTTCCTTCCTTCTCTCCAAGCATTTGAGTGTAGTCCTTCCACAAAATCGTCTCTCCTCATACTTTGTGTATCCATTGTTTATGGTCAATGTTTAGTTTTCATAATCTAGGGTTCAATTAATTTGGAGAGTATTGATTACATCCATGGCATATACTCATACGAGCCCTCCCCTAACTTATGGTAACACAACTTCACCCATATAGGGTGATGCCCATACTAACAATTATAAACAAAACAACTTTAGAACACATCGCGTGTTACCCTCTTATCTTTAATGACATAACTATCCCAAGCTATAATCATGTGCTTATCAAGACAAGAGTACCTTTATTATTTTCAATACACGGAGGTGACCAAGGAAATATTTACAATAAACATACGGGTGCAAGTGACCAAGTCAATTGAGACCATCGATTTACTTTGCAACATGTTTGGGGTTGTTACAACCCCTCCCCCTTAAGGGGAACACCACTCTCAGTGTTCATAAAACACAATAACTACATGGCAAGTTCCTTCATAAGTTATTAGCCAAAGTCCTTTAAAAACGATGCAATATTTCATTGCTGCTTTCCAATTTCCATAGATGAAACCAATGTATGGATTAAACATATCAACTTTTTGAACATGCATGAATTTATCAACACAAAATTGGCTAAGCTAGCCAGCTCCTACCAGTTCAAGACAGACCCAGTAATACTGGTTTAAATCACTGGCTCAAATCAGAAACCCTGAAAACTGATTTACCACAACTGATTCCAATCCAATTCAACCAGTTCTTGGAAGATATGTTGAAATGACAGTAGTTAAGGTTGTCTTGGGTATTAGAATCTGTGTGTGTGGATACATAAATGCGTACACTCAGTTAGATAGATAGATAGATCAGCACGTATATATGATGCCAAGATAACCCAGTAAGTTAACAAAACAGGGATGCATTAACCATAGCATGAATACAGGTTGGGTTTTCCATTGCTTTATTCCGAGAGATGTTAAATGTGCTTTCCTGTGAAGTTCTTATGGGATTCAGTGTATTAACACTGGTGTGATCGCACCCCCTTACCTAGCCAGGGGTGGTCCCTTGCATTCATGTCTAAATCGTCAAGTCTACATTTAGACTCTCATGACTTGGTCATGAGAAGCATAAGAGATGCTTCTCATGTATCCAATACAACCCATAAACATAATATCATCTCATGGACTATTGTAAGATGTGCACGATATAAGCAAGGTGAAGAAACCTTGATATTGTTCTCCCAATGCAATTCAGGGCGTTGAAATCAGAACATTTTGTAATTGTCATTGTCCTCTACCTTTGATAGCCTAGCAGCTATGAAACAAGGAAAGGAATTTCATGCTCTGATAACAAAATCTGGTTTTGACACACCATGTGTTTATGGAAGGTGCCTGCCCTGATATTTATGCAAAAATGGAAAAGTAGATACAAGCAAAGTCTTTCACAAATTACCTAAATAAGACAGTTTCATGGAGTATTACATGTTATGGACAGCATGTATATGGTGTGAAGTCTTTTCAACTCTTTTTCTAAATGAAAAGACTAGCCACAGAAGGTAATTAATTTGCAGTATCCAGTGGTCTTACACCATGCGCCAGTATAGCAGCTTTGGAACAGGACAACATTGGTCATGTCCTCATTCATAAAAATCAGCTTCACTCAGAGGTCTTTGTTGAAGGCATTCTAGTTGATGGACTGCAGGGCCAACAGAGTAACCCATTAGCACAGTCTAATGAGAACATAGCAGTGTTGTCTCCTTCATGTATAGGTCTACTGATTTTCCCCTAACTATGACAGCAACTTATTATATGGGTTGTGTCCTAGGCAGTTCTCAATGTTCACAAGGGCATGGTTGACAAAGTGGCCCAATACAACAGCCAATGTTTTAGAAACCATCCATGTATACTATTCTAATGTCTCTTCTCACTATGTACCAACTAAAACTAAACATCTAAAGATCACCAAGACACTAAGAGCCTTTTGCAAGCTTCTACTAAGAACAAGAGAGTGATCCAGAAGTTTAGCCAGAATATATCTTGCATGCCCCTTCCTCCAAAAGATAATTAGAGATACTAGAAGTCTCATGGCACAGGATATAGAAAGCCTAATGCAGAGCATTACAGAAAGAAATCTCCCTAATAAGAAACATGTGTTGCATAAGCATTTCTTTGATAATTTGATCTTAGATCCCACAATGAGTGAAGGCTTGAAATGAATGCATGCAATCTCTCAATTAAAGAGCTTAAGACCTTGAGTAGTTGATATGTATGGTGGTCTCTGCATATCTAGCATGAAAGCAAATAGCTGATATCAATTGCTTCAATACCCCAAGTACTTTAGGAAAGGGCTGGCCACCCTCCAAGACACTCACAAGACACCGATGCTCAATGGTGAACAGAACTTCAGGAACAAGAATGGATTTGAGGGTCATTGGTTTCTTCATAACAATATTAATGTAAAGTAACTATCTCTCCCCCATGGGAGTGGTTCAAGGATTGGAGTTACAAGCATCCCTTTAGAATTGCTAAAATTATAAGCCACTCAAGTTACTGATTATTAAAACATCAATTTGACATATCAAAAACACTAAATAAGTTCTACAATAATCAAAGGACTGCGTACCCCATAAGTACAAAGGGAATAATGTTATTTATCCTGAACGTGTATGATCCACTAAATATTAGTAATTTGAATCTTCTAAACAGAGGACCTGACAGCATTAAGCACTTTTTTTGTTGCTTCCCATGGGCTAAAGTCCTCCCAAGGTCATCAACAGTCTCCAAATAATACTCCGAGACTTTAATATGATAGAAAGCCTCTTGGAAAAGAGAAGAGGCATTAGAAGACTGGATAACGTATGTACAAGATTCATAAAATACTTTAGCTATAATATATGCCTTTCCAAAAAACAGAACCTATAAATGAAAAAAATTATCGAAGAGGATCATACCATGTGGCTAAAAGTCTGGAGTCTGGACAAAAGTTTTCGTTCAGATTCCTTTGTAAAGAAAGGATTGAGAGGAAATCCCTCATCCCTCATCTTCTAAAGAGAGAGCTTGAATCACTAGCCAACTCTACTCCATTCGCAATCTCAGTCTATGGTTAGAAAGACCACCCTGTTATTTGTAAAACAGTGGCCCATAGACCCAGACTTCAAAGGTTTAGTGAAAAATTGGTGGACCAAGGCTGATCTAAGAAAATGCAAAAGTATATATGTCTTCCAAGAAAAGTTAATAGTCTTGAAGTTCAAAATGAAACACCAGAATACCGATAGCTTCAAGAACATTTCACTAGAACAAATAATCTGAAAAACCTTATGACAAATCTTGGGAAGAGATCGTGGCCTCAAGCATACCAAAGCATCTCAAAAAGAAGGAAAGGGTTAATGATTAGCGAGACAATTAGCGAGACCAGCAAGCCCACTTGGTGGAAATGCACTAGAAGTACCACCCTGTTATTTGTAAAACAGTGGCCCATAGACCTAGACTTCAAAGGTTTAGTGAAAATTGGTGGACCAAGGCTGATCTAAGAAAATGCACAAGTATGCATGTCTTCCAAGAAAAGTTAATAGTCTTGAAGTTCAAAATGAAACACCAGAATACCGATAGCTTCAAGAACATTTCACTAGAACAAATAAGCTGAAAAAGACGGAAAGGGTTAATGATTAGCGAGACCAGCAAGCTCACTTGGTGGGAATGCACTGGAAGTAAAGGATATGCATATGCTAGTTGGAGGGGAACAAAAGTGCCAAAGTTATTTCACAAGCAAACCATGGGCGGACAAATTAGGAAACAGATCATAAGCCTTATAGCAGCAAATGATGAAGAACTCTATGATCAAAAGGAGTTCAAGGATGAGCGTAACTCTTTTCTTCAAAGACCATTCCAAGCCTACCATTGTTACGCAAGTAGCCACATCATACATCACAATGAACCTTCCAAAGTTCATCATAAAAGGACCAACACACCATAATTATGCAAAGAATTTCTAGGATGGAAGTAGAACAAACAGTAAAGGAAATGTCTCCAAGGAAGGCCGCTGGAATGGCTGGCTAATCCTTTGCCAAAATTCTACAAGCACTCAACACAACTTTTATCACTCATTCCCTAGGGAAGATTGGGCCAAAACCCAAGACAAATGCAAGTCCATCTCTCTATGAAATGTAACCAAAAATTATTTCCAGAGTTGTTGCAAACCATCTTGAGCAACTAATTGATAAGATTCTATTGAAAAAAAGACAAGGTGGCTATGTTGGGGAGCAACCAAATATTAGATGGAATTGTTATTGCCCTTGAAAGTGACCCACACTATAAGGTAGGTAACTCCTCTAGCATACTGATCAAGCTAGATATATCTGGTGCTTTTGACAAACTTATTTGAACTTTTACAATGCAAGGAAGACAAACTTTCAGAAAGCCAAGTAATCACAGTCAGGTAGGTTCAGCCGAACTCAAAATTATCCACAAGATGCCACCCCATTAACTATTAGAATTTAGAAAAGACATGGTGTTAACATTTTCAACTTTGGGATATCTGCAATGAAGATCAACTTATAACATCTCCAGAATGTTAACAGAAGAAAGAGCAAAGGCAAGCCTGAGGCAATGGTCAACAGTTTCGGCCCATGCAAACTGCACAGAACCATGTATGATATATATATGTTCAGTGTACATGCTGCCTGCTCGCTTCAGAAGTTATAGGAGACAAAGGAACATAATTTGCTGGGCAACGATTAGGTTTCTCCACCCCTTTTTTGCACATCGTCCATTGATAAATTTCCAAAATCAACTACAATGTAGATTTTCCCTGCAAGGGTTGAAACATGGTATTTCAAAACTTGAACCAAGTTGACTCAACTCAGTCAACTCAGCCAGGTTGATCCCTGAGTGTATTGACTTGGCCAGTAGCTCAGATCGGAGGGCTAGTTAGGGCCACTTTGGTACTGAATTGCCTGAGCCAAGACATGACTTGACTGGTTTAGTACCAGCATAGATCCATCTTAAATATGTATCTAACATGAGTAGAGAGGGATCCCATTTCTTCAGGTGCAAATTTTTTTATGACCAGACATTATTTAAATGTTTTGTATAGTTATTTAATTTTTATTTTTTTTAGATTTTTCAAATTTTTTATTTTGGCCGACATGAGGAAAATTTCAAATTTGATGATGGATGGACACCCTTACACATCATACTGGGCTGTAGAATGAGCCTCTCGGCTCAACCAAAACCCTACTCAGCTGTAACATAAGGATCGATCCTCTATGCATGCATGCATAAGATACCATTTGTAACACACCCTTCTGCAATTTCTTTTTTCTTTTTTGAATGACTTGGACTTGGCCATTATTCGTGTTGATTCCCAATACCTTGTCGTGGAGTTTGACTTACTGTACCCGCCCTCCTAGTTGTGTTTTAAATGGTAGAATTCTGTTAGATGTATTTGCAAGACTGTAAGTTACCCTCTAAATACTTATTGCAAGTTTAAATAACAGGTCTGCGGGCTGCCTTGCATACTCAAACCTGATGCAGCTGTCAACCCTAATTTCAAGCTTGTATGTATGTATTGCCCCATAACCTGTATTGGGTGAACCAGGATCTTCTTGGGATTTGACTGCTTAAGATTTGGGTGACTAACACTCAATCGATTGTCATTTGGTCAAGGGCTTTCTCATACACTAGTGGGTGACAGATCACTAGAGTGACCAGACAGATTTGTCTTTGTTGCCACCATTGGTCTCCACTAGGAAATTTATTTGTGGAGGTTTCTTCTTGAACCTCTTGTGATCACAATCATTGACTCTCCCTCTACTTCTGCTACAGGGCATAATTGTTAGCTTGGTTAAGAAAGCTTGGAATCCTGTTATGAATTTGAATTATTGACCCAGGAGATTTTTCCAAGGAAATCAACGCAAGACTATTGTCTAGAGGGCAGTATAATCATAACTGCTTGCCACAAAGAAAGGCCATTGTATATCTGTTATGCATCACACCTGTGAGCGGGTTTACCATGACAGCCCTTAGGTTCAGAGTGTACAAGAGATGGTATTCTACATATATTAGCATGACAACCCTTAGTTCCAGAGTGTATTATATATAGCAGTCCATACATTCCTCTCTATGTAACGAATGTGAAGAGTCATGTCACACAAGCATCAACACACATGTTTATGGCTATTCTAAGATACCACAAAAGCATCAATATGTTCATGACCACTTCCAAGTTTTTAATGTTGTAGATACCATACAAAGACTAATTGCTTATGTTCTTAGCCCTAACATGGACAGGCTTTCAAGTAATTAATTCTCTCATCTGGAGCACCATTCATTATGGTTTCTGTGTACACTCTATATCCCAGCCGTACAGCAGAACAACGTCCATTTCCAGCGTATTAATAGAGGTTTCTGGACAGACCACTAACTTGATTGTTAGTCATTCAGCAATTTAGTGATAGTGATAGTAGTACAACAATGACTATCTCCTTGCTGTCCAGGGATGGAGCATGATTATGCTACTCAAGTACATGGTAGATAGTAGGAAGCCAAGTCTTTACTCTTCATATGCATAAATACAAAAATTGTTGACATCTGGAGGTTGTAAGGGAAATCTCTGATTAACAAACCTCAAAATCTGTTTGCAAACGCTGTAAAAATGTTGAGCAATATATTGCAAGTAACCTCTGAGTTTGGTATGATCCATGGGTGTGGTAGTAAACATATTCTACAGCTAACCAACTCATCTGTGCAATCAAAACCACTATGCTCAAATTCGTCCTGCTAGCAATCTAATTATATAAGCCAGCAAATAGAGCAAAGGTGACATTCTGTTACTAGCTTTTATTGCTGTTGTTAAAGAGAGCATATAACATTTAAATGCTCAGGAATAGAACCACGTGAGTCAACAGGGTATGTACATGGCTACAGTAGGACAGAGTCATAAGTAATATGCCAATTTTGTACAATCCCTCAACAGAACATGTGTAGAATTACACTAGGAACAGAATTATGGTCAGCCTCATTTAGTATATTCAGTTTGTACATAAATCAAACAGTATCACTTTAGGTGCCCTCGGAAGGCTGGCTTCTCCACCTATGAACCTCACGGATTACAATCATGCGGTCTATCAAGTGCTAGACCATCATAAGTAGACCTAAGACCTTGCCTTATGTTCCCTAGGAACTATATTGACCCTCAGGTCATGTAAACCATTCACTTGGGAAAACTCGTTTAGCACATGGACAAACACAGTACCTAAGAGTACAACATTGTGTATGGCCACAATACCTCGTTATACTGCATTGTCCTTGACTGCCAGAGGCGTACAAAATACCATGAAGCTTAGGAAGCACCTGCGAGTTGGTAATCCTGGCATGTGATAAGTTGATATAGTTAATTGATTATCTCATAATGGCATTGGGGCAGGGTTCAAGATTTTCCTCCCAACCATTGGCAAGCTGACAACAGTGCAACTGCCACTGATTTTCCTCCCAATAAGCAGACCAAGGATTCCAAAGGTCTGTCAGACCAGGGATTCTAGAGTCAGGGACAAAATTATTATTAACCATTGTCAGTATAGTATGCCTACCGATTGAAATATGTCCAAGGTTAGAACAGAGTTTTAAAGTATATGCCCCAATCTATACATAAGGAGTATCATTCCAGTTGTACTGGGTATTCATACTATGTTGATTCCATGAGTTGCTTCAAGTGCCAAATACCTTCATCTGAAGCCTAGGGACTTAGTATTAAGGAGACCTAACACTAGCCCCAGGTTTACTTGTCTCTTAAGAATAATACCCTTTGCAGGTCGCATAGATTGTGCAGTCTGTGGTCATAGACTTCTGGGTGTACAGCAGAGGAGAAGACTAAACATTCATGCCTAATGTTCAGCAATGTTCGAGGCAATACAGCATGATTCAAGTCTTGAAGGTTAGGCAATACTTTGCCATTTTGTATACTTGATTTGTAGTGAACTGCCTTGAACGACTCCCAAGCATCATAGTTGTTAAGACACCTCAGATTGGGCATAGGGATAGGTCTCACAATTTTCCTCCCAACCATTGACAATTGCCAATTGTGCAATTGTCACCCCCTAGCTTATGAAACCTATCCCAGTGTTTAGGCCAGGGATTCCAGAGTATTGTTCCCCTCCACCCTGCATATTGCATTTTGGTTGTACACTGATACAGGGACTCCAAAGGTAGTTTTTCCTCCACCCATCAGTCCATAAGGGACTCCAGAGATACACATCTCCACCCATTGATCAACAAGGGGCTCCAGATGATCGTAAACTGTCGTGGATATTCCACTGAACATTTCGTCACGACAGATCTAATAATATTATATTAAAAATCTGCGATTCTACACTATTACAGTTTTATTTAATTTCTAGATCTATAAAATTAACTGTAATTAGTGTGTGCACGTAAAAGTAAATCAAGCAGAAAAGTAGAGAATGACAAAATAAGCTCACACACATAATATCCAAGATATGCTCTCTGGGAAACCCTTTCGAGAGAAAACCTAGCTAGAAGGTGAGGCTGCTTCGCTCTCTTTCTTTGTTTGGAAATATGGTTGTAGATACAAAGAAGTAATGTTTGTGGCCTGTGGGCTGCTACATTGCACAGATCCTCTCTGTGTGCTCTACCTCCTATCTCTCATGGCTATCTTTGCTCAACTATAGAACAAAATGCTCTCAAAAGAATGGAATGTCTCTTCCTCCTAGTGGCCCGGTTATAACACAACCTGATAGCCTATTAGTGCTTAAGTTTGACTACATCAACTCTTAACTAGAGTTACAAAATAGACTCTTCTAGAGTCTTTTACATCAAAAACACGTGGTTAGCCCCTTTTCCATGAATAATGGGCGCTGACGCGACATCCTCCTGAACTATAGGTGTGAAAACAGGAAGGTCAACTTCTGAGTGGCATAACTTTTGCATACGGACTCCGATTGACGTGATTCTTGTGTCGTTGGAAAGCTCTCTATGCGTAGAATAGCATGAAAAGGTGTCGCACTTTTGTAGCAAATATTTACCCCCAAAAAACATCATTTGATGCCTCAAAACGCTCCCGAAAGGTTTGAGACCCTGTTTCACCAAACTGGGTCCCACCGGTAAAAATGGTTGAGTGAGCTAATTCCTTCACTTTTTCACTCCAAAAGCATCAAGATGGATGAAAAACAATATAATGATCCAATTTGGATCACCAGAGATTCTCATCTCCACCCTTTGGTCAGCAAGGGACTCCAGAGATTCTCATCTCCACCTTTTGGACAACAAGGGACTCCAGAGATTCAGATCTACACCCTTTGATCAACAAGGGACTCTAGAGATATGCATCTCCACCCTTACTTTCCTCGGGATTCATAGATTTGTCTCCACCTTGAGGTTGCTCAGCAACTCCACCCAATGCTAGGCATAAGCATTCTAGATATAGACAACGAGAAAGCTTCCTCCCTCTTTTCCTGTTCCAATCGAAAGCCTCCAGAAATGGAGGACTTCCACTCTTGAATTTGGACAATATCATCAATTACAGTTGCAGAGTATTGTGACAAGTGTATATTAACACTACATAGGTGAATATGCTATTATGGTACGGACTACAAGGTCTTTTCCCTTTGAAATGCGAGGTTAATTTAGCAATAATATTAGCCAAATGTGGGTTTGGGTGTGAGTAAGCCGTCAAGCAATAACACACACTGAGGATGGGTCTCAGTCTCCTAAAAACCCCTTAGTTCATTCAGTGTCAATCAAATAATCAACTAGTCTAACCCTAGCACCTAAATACAAAATCATTCATAGTATGTTTGTAATTGGCTACATAACTTTAGCATCTAGGCATCAAATAGATATGAAGACTATAAAAGCCTTAATCCATAAGCTTCCATCGGTTATTGTTGCTGACCTCTGGTGCAGCAAGTCTTGCAGTGGCCCTCGTGACACTATTCCCGTCGTTCCAAACTCTTGATTCTCCTGCCCTAGCAACCATCTCTCAAAATTTTACTCCTCAGGTATTGAAGTCCACGCTAACCTCCTCTCAATATCCCTAGTTTTTCCCTCCTTCCTCACTGCCCTCTTGTTATCACTCCCTTTTCTACTCTTCACCAACCACTCCCAATAAGTTAGGGCCTAGCCCTGCTAGACCAATCATTGATGTCCCTTTGTCCCCATAGCATTGTCACTATTGGACTGTTTCCTTTGGCTAATCGGTTTTCTGCCATTTGCCATCTTCTCATGCTCCCATTCTAAAATTGGCAAGGTGTGCAGAAAATATATTTTCTTCCATGTGCTTGAATACCTGCAAAAAAATATGTTTGTGACCTTCCTTCCTTCTCTCCAAGCTTCTGAGTGTAGTTCTTCCACAAAATCATCTCTCCTCATACTTTGTGTATCCATTGTTTATGGTCAATGTTTGCTTTTCATAATCTAGGGTTCAATTAATTTAGAGAGTATTGATTAGGTCCATGGCATATACTCATACGAGCTCTCCCCTAAGTTATGGTAACACAACTTCACCCATATAGGGTGATGTCCATACGAACAATTATAAACAAAACAACTTTAGAACACATCACTTGTTACCCTCATATCTTTAATGACATAACTATCCCAAGCTATAATCATGTGCTTATTCAAAACAAAAGTACCTTTATTATTTTCAATATACAAAGGTGACCAAGGAAATATTTACAATAACCATACAGGTGCAAGGGACCAAGTCAATTGAAACCATCGATGTACTTTGCAACATGATTGGGGTTGTTACAGTGTTGGTACGTCATAACCCTTAGGTGCATTCACTCTATATATCCAAAATATGAGCCCTTTATTTCAATTTTATGCCTAACTAGCCTTCTAGAAGCATCCACTAAAATATCAATAAAACTAATGGGCCCACCTGGAAATATAATAAAATATCTCGGACCAACATATCTAACTCCTTAACATACGACCACTATGGGGGTAATAGTTACTTAAACGAGTTCCAAAAGGTGCCATTAAAACTTAGATCCAAAATTACACCACATAAATTGCCATTAAGCAAGATTATACATCCTAACATCCCCTCGTCAATATTGACTAGGAGCACCTTGCAAAATACATATATATATGTATCAAAATAAGATGAAGAAGTTGACATAACATCACATCAAATCCTCAATTTATGTAAATTTCCTTCATTCCAAGCATAGATCTCAACTTCACAAACTATGTCTTTGTAAAACATTCGATGAAAATGTAGTAATCTATACTAAATTTATTCACATGTATTAAACTCCAACTCAACAATGCCATCAAACACAAGATCTTTGATGTAGTCAACCTCTAGCTTTAGAGAAAATAAATTGATTCTTTGCGAGGTCACGACTAATTTTTGTAGCCTTCCGTTCAACAAGTCCATGCTCATACAAAACGTCCATGATCTACATTCTTTCCTTATTTTTAGATCTGGTATACTCAGAAGTACCGGATGCATAACCTCAATATTATTTTAGGCCTTCCTACTTACCCCTAAAATTGTATGTGCAATTTGGACATTCCTGCCAGCAGTACAATGATGAAGATGTGTATACCTCTGACCTAGGTGTTTCATCTCTATGGATGGTTCTTATTTCAACCTAGGAGGTAGTATAAAAGATCTGATTGCTCATTCCTATTGAGAGAAATTTCAAAATATTCATTCAAAGAAGGAAAGATTTCTTGCTCAACAATAGAAGGGCAAAGAACTCCCCATCATTAAAAGGTCAATGTGAGAAAGCTCTAGCAGCTAATCAAAGATGATTGATGAAATGCACAGCATCTTGTTCTCATGAACAACAG
>APFE030943595.1:0-18641 GCA_000404065.3 Pinus taeda | reverse complement strand
AAATAAAATATTAACCTTTTAAAAAATATTTAACATTTTTACTTTTAATCTTTTATCTAACCTTTTTAACCATAAACATATATAAACTTATTTTTATAAAACTGGCACCTTAAAATAATTACTCCATTTAACATTTTAACGTTTAATCTTTTATATAACCCTTTTTAACCATAAACATATATAAACTTATTTTTATGAAAAGGGTACCTTAAGATAATCGCTCCATACACATGATTATCTCTGTCTGGCAACCAAAAAAAGACAACAAACAAAACAGAAGATTTCAAATTTATCATAATATCTAAATAACAATTTACAAATAATTTAATAACTTGTAAATTTATTATAATTTTATATTATTTATGAACAGAAAAGTTATTTAATAGCTAAATAACTAGGAAAAGTGATTTTAACAGCTAAATATGTGTAAGTGTCTATTCCATAATCAAAATTTCAAATTTTAATTGTATTTTATAAAAATAAAATTAAAATATAAAAAAATTAAATAAATATTAAAACTTAAATAATATTACCTAGTAACATGAAGAATTAAACCAAATTTCATCATATTAAATACATATTTAAAACAAATATATAATAATTTATTTATTTAACCCCACTTACATATGTAATCCCCAAACAGGCTTGGATCCTTTTGCAGCAAGAAAAGTATGAAAAAACGTGAAAGACTTGATATCTGTCGTGATGATCCAAACAGAAAGTTTAATATATAAATGAAAGAAAGCAATAAAACAAAAGGCTTATAATCTATGCCTCACGCATTCATAATTAGGTTGTCGCATACCCTACGTGTAGGTGAATTAATAAAATCCATAAGGCAAACATATTTAAATTCATCGATATTTTTTTTTCAAGGAAATCAAATTTTAACTAAATAATTTAATGTTATATAAAATGGATGAAAAATTGAGTAATAGTTATACGAAATAGGTAGAAAAGGAAAAAGAAAAGAAAAGAGAAGGTATATTTCTTTCCAAATATGATGATGAAAAAGAAGAAGAAAAAAATAATGTGAAAAAAATAAAGACATTATTTTTTCGAATATTAAATTTATAAAAATTAAAATTAAGAATAAAAAAAAAAATACATAAATATTTGATAATTTCTTACATATATATTTTAATTTAATTAATATATTAACATTAAAATAAATTGCTCAACATATAATTATTATACACTAAATGATTAGTAAATGGTGATGAGCTCAATGTTCCAAAACACTCACATTGACCAGTTTGAAAATAATGATAAAAATTAACTATATTTATAAACTTTATAAGTTAAACATAAATTCATTCAAAAGAAAAACAAATAACAATATTCTTAAGCATATAGATTTAGCCTCACTTTATCATGAAAATTCTAACTAGCAAATATATTTTGTTATAATATCATAACAATGCCATCCTTTATTAACAATATACAATATAACACAAATTACTATAATATTTTCTTTAATTAATTAATTTAATAAACTTTAATACTTAACAATAATCTTTAATATCTAACATCTTACTCTGATATTTTCTTTAATTAATTAATTTAATAAATCTTAATCCTTATTCAAGACTAAGAATAATCTCTACCATCCATCAAATTATTAAATCAATATTTCTGGAACCCTATTGTGAAATAAACGCAAATAATAGACAGAGATATACGCTTAATTAAATTGGCATTCATTAATAAAAATAAAATCTACAATCTACAACTTGCACTAAACTACAAGCTACTCATACAAACGCCAATAGCACACAAATACGATACTAATGTAGCGATTTCATAAGCAGTGACTTGGAAGCTTGAGGATGGCATAGCAGTATTTGCTGAGAATAAGAAATCTCGGATCCTAAATGCAGTAACAATGTTAGAATAGAAAGATTTACTCCAAAACAAACACTCACATTTTTGAGAGAGAAGAGAAGATATCAATAGGACAGCAGCGACTTGATTTAGCATCAGTTGTAAAGATGGTTGTGGAAGGAGTCCACTTGATCTGGGTGCAGGCCCACTCTGATGTGTACTCCTACATTACTTTGGTCAGGGCTCTTCATGACGTATATAGTCTGTGGCACCGGTGTTGCCAATGGTGCTGCACATGCTGCTTTCCCCCACCCAAAGTCCACACAGTGGTAGGGGATGTTCCTCCAGTCTGACACAATAGTAAGCTCTCTCATGGAAGGAAAGAACTTGTCTGAGGCCTCCAAGGCCTTGAGATATGACCTGATGTACTCATCCCTAACGGCATTCTTTGCTGTTTGAACACGTAGCACGGTGCGATGCAAGGGTTCCCCAATCACTTCAGAGACGTAACAGGAAGTAGAAGCCAGCACAAAGGCATTACCGCTGAAGTTTTTCCCTAGTGGGGGTTCCAATCGGTTCCTGGCGTTCACCGGGAATTGAAGACATATTTTGGTCGTGGAGTTCAGCCCTAGGGCTTTTACTCTGACCTAATTGAAAAGAAACAAATAAATGAAAAGAGCTATGAATATTATATAATATTATATAAGTGAAGTCTTTTTGATTAATCAAATAGGTCAATTTTTTCAAACCACTTACTATAATTCATTATCAAAACAGAGATGACTTATAAATTATGGATAATGAATTATAAATTATGGTAGATGGTTCCAAATACTTTGATCAAAAACTATATTTGAATAATAAAAAAAACTTCACTCATGGTAATGGATCACAAAAACCTACATTCAAAAATATTTAAATAATTAAACAATCACAGGTAGAGCGTAGTATATATATAATTAAGCATCTTACTCTCCACAAATGAGCAGCCAGCACTTCGAACGTAGAGCAATTTCCGGAGAGTTGCCCGCTTGCTAAGACCTGGCTCTTCAAGGTTTGAAGCGTTTCTTCGTTCATAAAAAATGTTTTGAGTTTGCATCGCTGTTTGTTGAGGTTGCATAGTTCGGAAAGGGTTTTTTCCCAGCTTTTGTCATCTGAAGCTCTGGCGTTTGTGGGGATTCCATATAGATCCTGTACAGGCATGGAATTAAACTGGTTGTAAATGGATTCCTTGGCACTGGCATTTGTAGCCAACAGGAGTTCTCTGGAGTGATTCGGTTGCTGCAATGGCTGCGAATCATCCCTGCCTTTGGAGAGAGCAGCCCAGGCTTCGAGGAAATTGAATGCACCAATCCCATCAAACAAAGAGTGACTGTATCCAAATCCAATTGATAAACTACCACAGCCAAACCTTGTGACCTGAAAAAAACAAAAAGAAGAAGAATCATTATGATCGATTGTTCACCAGAGATCAAAAGCATATAGCGGCAAAATCCACCAACTACATTGATAAGTCTATTTCTAGGGCTTTTATCGTATGTCATATATTAAGTTGAACCAAACTCCCAAATTTTAACGTTGTGTCGATGATTTCATATATAAATTCAATATCATTATACAATTGTATAAAAAGTACTTCCACCTGTATCGGGCCATATCATGACGTCCCAAACTATATGCAATTATTTTTCCATCCAGCTCTATAGTATTTTAATGCAGAAGACTATTGATTCTAATTAGACCTACAACCCTCCAAAAATATTTACTAAAAAAGGTTCATTTATTAGGCGTCCATCCAATTGAGTGACTATCCAAATCCAACTGATATAGCGGCAAAATTCACCTACATTGATAAATCTATTTCTAGGGTTCTATCGTATGTCACAAACCAAACTCCCAAATATTAACATTTTGTCCATGATTTTATCGACATATTCAATATCTTCATTTTATTGTACCACAACAATAATTTAAACAAAAGTAAAAGTAAAAGTAGACATAATATAGCTTCACAAAGTATATGATAATATTTTTCCATCCATTTCTGTAGTATTCTAATGCAGATGCCCGTTGCTTCTAATTAGACCTAGAGCCTTCCTCCAAGAGAAAGTATTAAAAAAGTTCATTTATTATTAGGTGTCAGTCTTCCCACACCAAAATAAATTTTAGTGCCATAAGATTGGGACCTAAGAAATGAACCTTTGTACAACATTCGTTGGAGAAAGGCTGTGAATCCCTATGTTTATGGGTTATTTAATTTTTATCTGTGACGGTCCTATCATCCATTAACTCTGAGCAGGTCCGCTAGGAATATATATCCAATAGTATTTTACTACGGAAGACCTAGACCCGATTGTATGTTTGGTTATCGGACTGCCCAGCAATAAATTCAACGGTTGACCCTGCAGTTTGTTCTCGGATGACCCGAACATACAGTCTGGCTAAGGATGCATTAAAATATTCTTTCACAGCATTCCTAAGGTATATTAAAAGATTCACTGACAACTTTCCTCCTAGATATTCACAGCGTTCCTCCCTGAAACGTCGTAAAAGACTCATTCACAGCGTTCCTTTCCTTTAAGAGATGTATTAAAAGGTTCATCTATTCAGTGCAGGGTATTGTTAATGAACTCTTATCACGTTTCATATGAAAGTATTCATTTATCCATTCTATGCTATTATATTGTAGAAAGAGTGATTTAGGGTGCCAACCATTATGCAGCAATACATCCATGGTATATGTCAAGAAGTGGTGGATCATGCGGCGGACATAGATATCTATATGTATATATATATATATATATATCCGCCGCATGATCCACTACTTCTTGACAGGTTTCCGGATGGATGAACATTTCAGAGCTTTCACACATAGATATGGTGTAGGTAGTCAAATATTATGAATAGGGTATGCAATATCAAGCTCGGTAATTTGAAGGTGCTTATTAGATCCTTCTCTTGGATAAGGATGGGAAACGTTAGACGGTAGAAGCAATTTCAAGCGATGATACAAAATAGACGTATCTTACTGTTATCTTACAAAATACCTCTTCTTAAATGCTTCTTCTAATTTCAAAAAGCCTCAAAATATACATATATCTAACTGTTATTTCACACAGCAGCTCCTTTTAAGTACTCCTAGACATATATCTAACTGTTACTTCACACAGCAGCTCCGTTTAAATACTCCTGAGTTGATTAGGTATTAATTATGATATGCAGAAGAATAACTAGGAAACTATATACCTGTTCTATGCAGCTGACATTATCTAGATTTTATGAATATTTTGAAAATTTGAAAGATATGAGCGAAGTTAAAAATTGACTTAGCTCATTTTCATCAAATTTCCAATCTGTATAGCCATTCCATACTGATTACCAACAAATAATTACACTAAAGAAGAATATACTTATTCACCTCTCTATAAGACCTTGCAAGATTTATAGTAGAAATTATCAGTAAGATTTATGATAGAAATTATTGAATGAAGCGATTAAAAGGCAAAAAACAATAGGGAAGCTTAGGCCAATTTTAAATGTATAACATGGATTATAATGTTATGAGGTTCTAACACATCCTAGGCAAATTGGAAATCAAATAGCTTTGAATTGTCGGTTACTTGCTAACAGCTTATCTGAAAATTTAAGTTATTGAATACAGACTTGAGCAACAACAAGAGGCTTCAGCGATAGATCCTCCGCTGACGAGGATGATGAGCAGGTCTGAGGAACCAATTTCTCGTAAAATGGCTTGTAATTCCAGAGTACCCCGAGATCTTCCAGGGTCACATCAGTACGTGCCTCGATCAGCACTGCACCCGCTCCGTTGCAGTCAATCTCCAGCTTACCCGTCTCTTCATTGATGCGAAACCTGCCTGCAGCAGGATACCATGACACAAACACCTTTTCCAGGGCTTTTCTCACTTTTTCCACACTGCCATCACCCATATGCTGCTCCACAGAGGCTCTATAAAAGAAGACAGTGTACAGCATAGCAGGAGATACCCTGTCCATACCAGATAGAGAGATAATTTCCCTTTTTGTGGCCTGCTGGGGTTGCACTTTCCTCGACTGAATTACAGAGACTACAAACTTTTCATCACCCTGGCAATTTAACCCTAGACTCATTTTGAAACCACTCTGTGCCTTTAACCCTAATATGATATGATAGTCTCTCTTCCAAAAATTGGCACAAAGTGATATTGATAGATAGGGAGCTTGCCTTGTTCAGGGATGATCTGTAATCCTGAGCAGAATATAATTTGAATGCCAGCTGCTGGCTTAAAATTTGGAAAATCTCCTTAATGATTGCAAGCTTCCTCAAAGCTGCCAAACCGTTAAGCTAAGAAGAAATCTAATTATTTTTATAAAGGAGGAGCTCTGACATGCTTGTCTCCTTTTAGTATTCCATTGTCTCTAGTATTTAATTTCAATTTGTTACCTCTGCAACCACTTTCGCTTTCCGACTGCTTAATGCCTTTTGACATCAATGTCGGCTTCTTGTCTGGAGGTGTAGCGGCGGGTTGGCGAGAATTCGGGCTGTGGGTTAGTGAGATTCCAAATGTTGTCAGCGATTAAGGCAGGGAACAAGCAACATCATTTCCCATTAGCTTTAGAACTTTTTTATTAAAATATATGATAGTGCTCCAAAAGCATTCTTCAATTTTGTTTTTTCTTCTTCCCAACAACCATCATACTCTGCAAACATGGGCTTCCTCTCATCTTCCTGTTTAATAAAACCCTAAACAATTGTTAATCACACAATAACTAATGATAGGCCTGCATTATAGAGCACCCACATTGACCTACTGATAAATTTCAAGACAATTGAAACAATACTTTATTGAATAGAAGACGTCTGCAAAAAAATGAAGGTGTAGAAACCATTAAATAAGACTTTCTTGTCAATAAGATTAGACATTTTCCAGAACCTAAGAGGTAGGGTTCCAGCTTTATAAAGGAAGGAAGAAAACCTGACAATTCGACATGGTCCGTGCTAGCAACTTTCCAATACCTGTCTCCGTAGCTGGCATTGGAAGTTGTACTGCAGCCTTAGGTTTATTTGTCAACCATCACTTAGGGACACTTCAGTAATATGAGTGTTATACAAACTCGAGAATTGATAGTGTTAAATAAACTTAACTGCAGCTATAATTGGTTGATATGTATTTATATATACTCAATCATTGATGATTCTTTCGTTTGTATACAGAAACTCTTCGCTAAATTCTATAGGAAATGGGAAAGCTTACACTGCTCAGTTAGCGAGAGCTTCTTCTGCTCTAGGCCGTGATTTGATTCTGAGTATTTTTTTTATAACGAGGGTTCATCGTTCGTTTATGATTATGTTAATTTATTGAATACATAATTACCCGAAGACAATAAAGAAAAAGAATGGAAGTTCACAATTACACAATGATATATTTTGAACGTGACAAAGTTTATGCTATAGATACATTTTAATAAAATATTTATTATTCTTTTTTATTTTATTTGAGATGATATTTACCAATTATAATAAGTATATGAGTTTATTATTTAACTACTACAAACAAAAAAGTCAAAGATAGACAATTTATTCCATTATACAACCATTGATATAAATAAATTAATAATGTGACCATAAATCTCTCCAACTCTTATTGACTCAATTATTTCTAAATTATGAGGGTGAGGTGAAAAGGAGGTAGATATTAGCCATATCACTTCACATACTATTCATATGGGTGAGACATTAATCTTAAGTTTTTTTTTCATGTGATTTGTGGGAATTAATAAGTCATAAACTATGGGTCTATGGTTTGTCTAGTTAGTCAACATGAATACTATGCAAAATATACAATTTCTTTTCTGATAATTCTATTTATGAATAATTGCTTTTTGAATGTGTTGTGGCCAAAGCCAATTCTTATCAATCAAATGAGTGAATTGTTCTTTAATTGGACTTAAGTCTTCATTGGTTTGTTGTACTCACAAATTGTGAACTCTATTTATTGCCATTTTTGGCTTATTCAAAGAGATAATAATATGATGCCTATTGTTAATTTTAATAACATGGATCTCTTTAAAAGTAAAACATTACCAAATTAATTTAGGCCGGTGAGAATTATGGGGTTAAGAAGTGCAAATAGGCAAAGAATGTCATCTTTTCATAGAAATACAACCAAGATTGTGAAATTTATTGTTAGTTTTTCTCATCTTGTTAATTGCATCATCAAGAGAAGTCACTTTCATGATAAATCTGCATAAGTATAAGTTATAGATGCCAAAACTCAATTGTTTTCGTGCTTGTCAATCCCTTTGGACTAATGAATAATTACTTACATAGATTTATCTTATGTGATTTTGAAAGGATAAAATGAATTATGGAAAAGATAGAATGATATTACAATATCAATAAATATAGTTTCCAAATAATAGTGCAATTGTTAATGAACACGACATGAATACAATACTATGGGTACACTAATAATATTGATAACAATAAACATATATAAATTAAATATAAAATCCATGGTAGGAAAATTTGAAGAAATTATTCTTGGAAGACTAGGGGAATACAATGAAATGATCTATTAGATAAATAACAATGATCAAATATGCAATTCTATCATTATATGCTGAGCTGGTTCCACTTTGATTTAGAATTTAAAGCTCTCCTTTTCTTGAGAGTGAATCCGCTTTATCTAGAAATCCTTGAAGATGCTTAGTAGTAGTGCCCACAAATATTAAAGGAACTAATAAAAGTACTTTAGTTTTATGAGAAGTGGGAATGATTTAATGAAGATTACATCTACTAACTAGAATGGAACATTCAAGTATGAAAACATGCCAAATACACAATCGTGATTACATCTACAATAATCAACAAATCTAGTGGAGATTTATTATGCTTAGGAAATTCTGTAAAGAGCGTGAATTGTACATGCTTAGAAATCTCATGGGTTGTTACTCGCTAGAAAAGAAAATTACATATGACTATGGCTTATAGACACCTTTTCTCATTATGTGCAAGCTCCTCAATTCCTTTGTCCTTTTATCAATTAGGTTGTACTTTGTGAGCTCTCATATCTACTCCTCCAATTTCCTAGAATTTTTCCTTGCATATCCTTGTTGATGCCCTTATTCACTATATATTTAATTTTCAGTAGAATTCTATTGAAGTCCTACCATCGTAGTGGTTCATTTGCACTCCCATGTAAATTTTGGGCAATTACCAACTTTTTTGAAGTTTTTTTTTAGCACAATTAGATGCTTATTATGAAATTTTCAAGAGGTTTAAAAAGGATCTAATATAGATCACACCTCCCCATCTGCAAGATTTTGGTTCCCATAAGATATACTATTAAGGATATGGAAGCACATGGCATTCATTCCTCTCCATATCCACCATTCCATTTCTAAAGGAGGTTTCTTCACTCTATTTTTTCTACCCCTGTTTCGTTATTAGAGGAGTTATTCTCTCTCTCTCTCTCTCTCTCTCTCTCTCTCTCTCTCTCTTGATGTGTCTTAATGAAGTATGACTCACCACCCTTGAGCAAGCAATATTTTTCTTCTCTCTTGCAAATAGTAGCATTCATATACCACAAGTATGGGTTACCAAATATCACTTCACAAACATCAAATAACACAACTTCATACTCTACTAGGTCATCATAGATAGAATTAATGGAAAATTTGATTTTATGTATCTAAGTGATTCTCATGATAGATTTCCTTTACAACAGTGCTAGTGAGCTTGGATGCACTAGATCTTAAGTTTCTATACCAAGCTCATCAAATGTTACTTTCAAAATTAGATTACATTAAGAATCATTGTCAAAAGGAGCAATTATTATTCACTTGAAATTTGATTCATAAAGGTAAATGTTCATATCCAAATTAGAGGTGCTTTCTACAACTTTTTTTGGGATGAAATTACGGATGTGATTTTTATCACTTCTCTTCCACATTCCCATTCACATCATAATTCTTGCAATCCCTATTAGGATCCCTCACTTTTTCCACTATAGGTACCATCTTCTTCTATCTTCTATTGCTAGTTTCTTCTTGGACTATATGCCTACCTCCTTTTAGAGTATAAATCAATATAGAGAACCTTCATACTCACCTCATTTATGCTACTCACATTAATATGGTGCAATTTCCTTTATATATTGATAAAAATGCCTTCAAGGTACTTCACCACGACTTGTGGATCTTCAAAAGAGATATCCAACAGAATTCCCTACCCCCAAACTAAAATATGTATTCTTTCACTCTACCCTGCCCCATTGTTACCAAAGGTATTGCCACTTCATTGGAATATCCTCCTCATAGCCTATAGGATAAGATCGTGACATCAAAATTTCCTTCAAGTCATCCCATTTTGTAGACATCGTTTTCTTTCCTATCCTTAGTGCATCCACATAACTAGCTTGGAATAACAGAGCATGTACAAACATCTTCAAATTCGGAAAATGACTTTTTTGTGCTTCTCGAATTTGGAAAATTCCAAAATAGACTACCATTTTTTTCGACCCATTATTCAAAACTTTAGTGTTGACTATCAAACATTGGCATATTAAACTTCACTTAAACATTGTAAAGAACACTAGGAAATGAATGAAAAATTCTTTGACTATCTAAGTTTCCAAGCTTCTTGTCTTTTGGAAAATATAACTCATCCTTGTGTTTTTGATGCTTAGTGTTGATAGCTGCACCCTCTTACCCTTCATTATCAACATTTGTGTTATTATCTTTACTAGTTCAACAATACTTTGTTCTAGCTTAGAAAATCCATCCTCTCAGACTCCCTTATCATGTTCTTCATGAGGACTCCATGCTAGTCGTGGTCCTACTCTTCTATCTAGGCTTGGTATCAATGTATACTATTTTGGTACTAGTTGTAGGCGTTTAACATGCAGGTGTTCTCCAAGTCTTAAATTTTTTCTCTAATATCATATGATTGGTAAATGTAAGGAATATTTCATGTCCATTTCATTAACCTAATACATTAACAAATTAATGGATCTCTTTCTATTTCCATTCCCACACTAATTCAAAATATATAATAACAAGATTCCTTGTTGTAGCTTCAATAATACATATGTACTTATAAGGTAAAACCATCACTAAATTAGTTTAGGTCACCTAGAACTATGGGTTTGAGGAGTGAAATTTAGGTAAAAAAATGTCATCTCTTTATATAGAAACAAAACCAAGAATGTGGACTCTATCATTCACTTCTTTTATATTTCTAATTGTGTCATCAAGATATGCCATTTTAATAGAATTTTTTGAGAAGTATGGATTGAAAAAATATAGATAAAATCACTTGGGATATAGAAAAAAATAAATTGATTTTCTTATTTTTCATCCCTTCGGAATAAATAAAATAATACTCATATTTATGTAACACAATTTTGAAACAGCATAACAAATTAAGGAAATGATAGAAAAACATTTCCATATCTTAAAATATCGTCTCACATACAAGCCCAATTGTTAATGAACACTAATTAATAATACAATAAAGCCATAATAATAATAGTTATAACATGAATATCAATAAATAAAACACATAAACATTAATGATTGGAAAATCAATGGTGGGAAATATTCAACAATTATTTTTGGATCATAAAGCGAATATAATGGAAATCTCTTTTAGAGAAATAACAATGAACATAGTTGTATATGGTGTTGCAATCGTTCCTATTTGATTCAATATTTAAATCTCTCCTTTTATTGAGATTAGATACCCTCTAGCTAGAAATTATTATATATGATTATTATTAATTCCCATAAATAATAAAAGGGGCTAGTAAATAGATTTTAGTTGTATAGGTAGTGATCCAAAATGGATTTTGGATAGACTTTTAAGTCTAAGTGTTCACCACCAATGAAAATGGAAGTCAAAGGATGTTCCTGGAAATAGCCCCATTGCAGAGATCTTTTCCTTCTGAATCTACTACAACTTGAATGGGCTAAAATGGACTTTGGAGGGAGAAGTTATCATAGAAAGAAGTTGCCCTTTATCTTTTGAAAAAGAGACAAAAGCTTCTAAAAATGGCAAAAAAACCTTATAAAGTGAAATCACATCAGAGATGGTCCAAGAGGCAGACTTAAGTAGAAAAGGGAAGAGATCCCTGATTGCCAATCCCTGACATATCAGGTCAGAGGCAAGCATGTGCAAATAACATAAGGAAAGCACCCGTGCCGATATGACATTGCAATCACCGATATCAGTGATCAACGGATCAACGTCAGCGATTGCATGAGGCAAGGGAAGGACCTCTGGGGCTATGCGACATGCGATTGCGATATATTGCATTGTAATGTTGGATCACAGCAATATAAAGGGGTGATAACATGCCGGACCTTATGGATTTTATAAGCGTGGTTCGCTAAATTTTGAGTTCCGTAAAGGCAGGATTTCGGGCGAGCCTTAGACGGAAAGCGGTATTGGGTTGGCTCTACCCGATCCCACGTAGTGGTTGACACGTGGTTGGTGGAGGAGAGAGGAAAACTGCCTTTTCGGGCGGGTAACCTCTGTACTCCTAAGTCACCCGAAAATGGATATCGACCGTTGGATCGAAGATCCCACAGATTAATGGTGGGGTTTGCGATAGAGGCCAAAGGTGGACTCGATGTGACGTTAGGGTAGATGTGATAATATTTGATGTCGGGTAGAAGGCATTTTAATGGGTTTTTCAATGTATTTCTCGTGTATTTGGGATTTTTCCTAATATGCCTACGTGATGCAATATGCTGCCTAATGGAAGACTTGATAGGGTTTTTAGGGGTGATTTAATGGAACTTCACATCCGGAATTCACTGCCGATAGTGTATTTTCCAGGAAAAACTCCGTGTAATGGATTTTCTCTTTTTTCGGGTTTTGCCTAAAGAAAAGCTCTGAAACCTCTATAACCACTCTAGATCATCATGCCATGCTGCAAGCAGGCATTTTTACTAGCAATGATGCATTTTGAAGCCAAAGAGCCATAGAGCGAGATGGCTAGTCAAACTGACAAGGAACAGGGAAGTTGCAGAGGTACAGAGAGATGATGATACGCAAAGAAATGGCTAGGGTAGCCAAAAAAGCTGGAAAAATACTTCAAAGGAGGCAGAGAGCTCAATTGAGAAAAAAGAGAGAGCAGAGAGAGTGAAAGTTAATGCGCAGAGGACCCGAGGGAGTCGTTGGGAGGTCTAGCAAACCATTGATGCACGCAGAGGCTGACAGAGAGAGCTTTGAGAAACTAGAGCTAGAGCCGAGAGCTAGAGCCAGAGCCATACCCAAAGCAAAGAGCCAGAGCCAGAGCCAGAGCACAGAGCCAGAAAGCTGAGAGCTTCAGAGCTAAGGATGACATGGTGTTCTAAGCCCATTGTTTCTGTGTAAAACAGTGGAGTTGAGTGTGGAGATTGTAAAAGAATTGATGCCATAATACTAGAGAGCCTAGTCGAGTTGACTAGAGCTCAAGGAGACATAGCCCAAGAGTTTTGAGTGAACTTCAAATTAATATTGTTGTTCATGTGTTTGTTAATTGCTGCACTGTTTCACTGTTACATGTATTTACATATCAACACAAACAACAGATTTTAAAGCATATAATCAGTTAAAATAAACATAAGCATACACCTTATTGTCAAGCACCTTATTAGTTCTGCATTGGTTAATCATAGTTGTCTTGGGAATAATTAAGCTTTGGAAGTGGGAGAGGTTCTTGTAATCTCACAAGAAACCTTTAGTGCCCCATTTTTAGATCAAGTAGTGGGAATGAACTAGTGAAGTTTACCCCAAAATAGAACATTTAAATAAAATAATACACCACACACACATTAGTGATTACATAATCAACATATTTAGTGGAGATTTATCATATTTGAAAAATTATTTACAAAGGATGATCTATGAATGCTAAAGAACATGATGCATTATTACTCGAAAAATAAAATTAAAAATGACCATTGCTCAGAGACATATTTTCTCATTATAAACAAGCTATATGATGGCTAGACATATTCAAGAAAGGTGCACTGTTGAGTTTTTCAAGTTCTCCAGTTTGATGTAATTCTCCACTACAACATTGATTTTTAATGGCATTCTTTGGAAGAGAAACCATCTCAATAGTTCATTTCCACTTCTAAGTAAATTTTGGACATTTCCCAACATTTCTCATAAAATGGTAAGAACACAATTACATTCTTATTACAAAATGATAAAAAACATTTGGAAAAGACGCAGTTTGGATCTACTACAATGAGCATCCTCTTCCATGTTCCAAAAGATTCATGACGAGTATTTTTCTCCATCTCTTTTAGAAATGGAAGGAGGTTTGTAGCGTAGCCACTTTTATTGATAAAAAAAAACTATTGGAAACTCATATCTCATTTACCATATAGAAGTATAAAAAACCAAATTTATTTCAATATTAATATTAACATCTTTTGTCTCGAACTTTTTAACATTTATATAGAATTTTTGACTTTTTATGAAATATATCATATATTACATAATATAAACATTTTTATTTATTAGTTGTAAATTAAAATTTTAATGAATACATATTATTTTATATATATATAATATATATATAATATATATATATATATATATATATATATATTTATATTTAAATTATTTGAAAATGTCATAGGACATAGTTTTTAATTATTTTAATTTTCAAATTAAAATTTTAACTCAATTAATTTATATATATATATCATTAGACATATTTTTTGAATTATTTTGATTTTCTTAATTACTTATTGATAAATTCAATACCAATCTTACCCTTTTTTTCAAATCAAAGAATTATTATTTGAATAATTTTTTTGTGCTTTGAACTCCAACCAGATATATTTTCAAGGAAATTCAAACCTCCTGGAAAATCTTTTGGTAAATCTATTAAGAGGCCTAATCCAATAAGCGTGAAGGTTTTGTTGTCCATCACCTACTACTTTTCTAATTCATCATTAGTAATGGACTTCATTCATCATAAGTAATGTTTTGTTTTTTTACTTTTAAGTGGCAGCTTAAATTTTCATCCATAGAAACGTTACCAAGAGAATTTTCCACCGCTCATTAGAAATGAATTAGAACCATTTTATCTATTTGAAATATCGAAAAGTAGGAAAAAAATACAACTATAACTAGAACCTACTAAAAATGAAAACATAAAATAAATAGATGGTTTAGAGTATTGATAAGGTATTTAATTTTCATCGTGAACATTTCACTTTCCAACCATTCTTTTTAATAATATGTAACTTTTTCACTTGCGAGGCATATCAACATTGTCTCTCATATTAATACATGTTAAATAAGTGTAATATGCATCATTGATATTTATTACTCGTCTTTTATGTTACATAAAACATAAATAAATAATAGAAGAATAGAAGAATTTATTGTATTTAAGATAAAAAAATCTTCTTATAGTTATGTATAAGGATTTTAAAAAATTTTAATTATTAAAACCTGTGATTTACAAGGTTTTATTTTGTAGACTAAATTATAATAGTTTAGATCTTCGTTAACTTTTGAATTTAGGTTTCTACTTCATAATACTAATAAATTTTCAAAATATTAAAACAAATAGAATTGCTAAAGTTTTTAAGTACATAGATTTTTATAGTTGAATTCACAAAATTAAGATTCAAAAATGTTTAGTTAAAATAATGAAATTTCTATTTTGCATTAAAATCATTTATAACAAAAAATTCCACAACAAATAACATCAATTGGCTTTTGTTTACTCTCTATATTCTTAAATAATTAATCTATCTACAAATTCTTGTAAGTATTTATCTTGCATTATTTGACAACTTGATATTTCAAGACCTTATATGACTTCTACACAAGCTGCCCATAAAATAAAGCAATTTATTAAAGGTAGTTAAAAATATTTGAAAGAAAAACATTTAATATCATACAATCAAGCTAGTTATTAAAGGTAGGTAAAAATGTTTGAAAGAACAACCTTATATAATATTAAAGAACACATAATTAATTATGAAATGACATGTTGACTTAGGGACATACCAAAGAGCTATAAAGATTTATAATGTCAGGGGACATTGGTTTTTCTTATCAATACATTATATTATTTAGGCATTTTATATTTTTTATGAAAAATAATAGAAAAATATTTATAAGTATTGGGTGACTTTAAGTTATAGGCAATAAATGTTAAATTGAAACTATAATATAAGTTCCAATTATAAACCAATTTATGAAGGTTGTATTAATGTAGGAAGGGACACAAATGCAAAAAGAGTTTAGAGGAAGACCTTAGATCGCATTTTCAAAAGTATCTCTATATTGAAATAGGAAGTGATAGAATATCATAAACGTGTTTGTTGGATTTTTTTGCACTTGTTGCGATAGTATTGGAGTACTAGTAGTAAGACTTACAAGAAATTTTGTTTAATATTTCCCATTATAAGTTAGGAATATTTTATTTAAGTAGTGACATAATAATTTTAGATGTTTTTCTTATACTATGTAGATTATATATGTCAATATTGTGTATAAATGTGGATCTATATATAAAGTGATTTCACACACACACATATACCACCAAAAAAACATTAAATAAAAATGTGATTGTTAAATTTTTTCAAAAACCTGTAAATTTTATAAATTATTTTTCAAAAGTTGCACATTAATTAAAAGTTAAACACTCTTACCTAGAAATGAAATTTTCATAAATATTGAGATTTGATGTGTGTATTATTTTCCATAAATATTGAGATTTGATGTGTGTACTATTATGACAGTTGGTGGCATATACATTTTTTACTTTTTATTTCAATAAATAATGAAATTTTAAAAAATATTGAGATTTGATGTGTATATTGTTTTTTTATAAATGTTGATATTTGAAGCGTATGCTTCTTTTCATAAATTTTGAGATTTTTTTTATATTTTATTTTTAAAATAAATTTTATCTTAGACAAATTTTATTTATAGGCCCATAATTAGTCATTTCATCTATAGTGGCGAATAAGAAAATAGAAATTAAAATTCCATAAAATTAGTCATTTAATCTATAGGAGCCAATAAAAAAATAAAAATTCAACTTTCAAAATTTATTTCTAATTTTCAAAATATTTAGTTTAACATTTATTTTTTTCAAAACTTTAATAAACTTTATAAAATCTTTTTAGAATTTTCAAAAGTAATTAGAAGTATAACTATTTTGACTATAAAATAATTACAAACATAACAAGTATGATAATTGAAATACACATTACATAATGAAAATAAATAAATAAAATAACTCACAATTATTTAAAATTATTTAAATAACAAGCATTCGGGTCTGCAGTGCGAGCTGACATCACATTCACACATTCCTTATCTTTTTCTAATACATATTTGCTCATATATTTTCAAGTATGAATAATTCACCATAGCTACCAAAGATTACCAAAGGTAGACCTAGCACAGTTACTCTATAAAACCTTTATGAGTATATTGAATATTTAAAGAAACGTAGAGGAGAAAGAGAAGTCAAGATACAAACAGAGTTAGAAGCCATGCTAGAAAATAAATTCACATCTCTTGAAGACAAGATCCAAAAACAAATAGAACTATTGGATAATAAAATGGAGGCAATGGAGACTAGGTTGCAAGTTATAGAAAAACTAAAGCAAGATACGAACCAAACATCCCAACAAGGAGATGATTGTACTTTAGAGAGTCTTAAAATGAAGGACATGATTAAAGAACTAGAAGAAAAAGTTAGTAGCCACCTCACCCTAAATAGTGTAGCAGGTAAATTAGATATAAAACCAATTAAAGATGAAATGAAAAAATTGAGAGAATTAGACCATGAACTTAACAAAAGGGCCTTGAACCTTATAGTCTTCGGTTTGAAAGATGAGGTAGATGAGGATACTTTAGCCATAGCCCAGACATAATTGCATAATAGATTACAAATTGAAACAATGTGTCTCACAGAAGCAGCAAGGTTGGGGAAATTAACTGAGAATAAAGGAAGGCTAATCCGAATTAAGGTGAGCTCTACTGACCAGAAGCATGGCATACTTAGTAAAACCTCAAGTCTAAAAGGAACGAGAATATTTATTAATGAATATCTCATTCCAAAAGATCAAGCAGAATTAAGAAAGGAGGTTCAAAAGGTAAAAGAAGCTAGGAAGGAAGGAAAATGGGAAATAATCAGAAATAGAAAAGCCGTTATTCGAGATAGAAACAAAAAAGATAGTAATAAATAGAAATTCAGCATGCTTTAGATTCTTTCTTGGAATTGTCAGGGCTTTCCATGGAACAAAGGCCCCAAGCTAAGTTGGATCTCGAATGATGTTGATATTATATTGCTTGTTGAAACTTGGGAGCACGAAGAATGTAAGATCCCTAACATAGATGGATTTGCACTATGGTCTACCTAGAACAAACGATCCTCCCGTAAAGACATTGGAGGTATAACTTGTTACATTAATAAGAACATCTACCCCCATGATAGGATTTATAAAAATACCTACATAGAACTTTGTTATTTTCCCCCCATCAATTCTAACTTCTATATGAAAAAGAGTTTGATAAAAATAGTCCTTACAATGGTTTAGAGAATGATATTTCTAGCCTAAGGAATGAAGGTAATTTCCTTTTAATGGGTGACTTTAATGCTTGAAATTCAAGCAACCAAGCTATTTTTCTAAGCAATCATTCCAACCCTAATCCTCCTTGGTTAGACGAAGACCTTACTCTGGCTAGCCAATACAAAAGGAGGACTGAAGAACTCATGGAGAATTTGTTTGGGTCAGAGCTAGTTAAGCTTTGTAGTGCTCAGGATCTTAGAATTTGCAAC
>APFE030943578.1:103560-117504 GCA_000404065.3 Pinus taeda | reverse complement strand
TTTAATGGCGGCGGACTGGTTATTGAGATGACTGAAGAAACGATCCAGCTCATCAGGACCATGAGACCAGGCAACACTCGTGTCATCAACGAATATTTTCCAAAGCTTCGGTAAGAGACGAGAGGAGGCCAAGGCCTTAGACTCAAAATCCTCCATAAAGAGATTAGCGACGACAGGGGACAAGGGGGAACCCATGGCAACTCCGCAAGTCTGCTCATAGAATTCTCCCTCGAAGCTGAAAAAGGTGGAGGTAAGGCAAAGCTCAACCAACTTAGCCGTATCAGGGTCGGTGAGCTTATTAATCACCTTCATGGCCTCATTGATGGGAATACAAGTGTAAAGAGAGACCACGTTGAAACTTACTGGAATTTCCTCGGGCTCAAGCTTAATTCTCTTAAGATCATCAATGAAAGAGGCCAAGTCTTTGACAAAGGACTCAGTATGACCAACCAAGGGCCTCAACTTTATAGCGAGGAACTTGGCCAGGAGGTAAGTCGGACCACCTATGGTGTTGACAATGGGTCTCAGGGGGACCGCTTCCTTATGGACCTTCGGAAGGCCATAAATCCTAGGAGCGATGGGGTTTCCCTCAATAAGCTTCTGGGATAGAGGATTAGTGGCATTGCATGACTTGATCGCAAGAGAGACTGCTCTGGAAACATTTTTAAGGGGATTTTTCGAAAGCTTCTTATAACTCCCACTATTACACAGATGATCAAGCATCTTATTCCTGTAATCACTTATATCCAGGAGGACGGCAACCCCACCTTTATCAGCTTTTAAGACTACGACGTCACGATTTTTGTTCAAGGTCTTCAGAGCCTCAAACTCAGCCTTGTTGATATTGCTACGGGGAGGCTTAGCCCTCCTCAGGGCTACGACACAATCTTGCCTAATGGTGTCTTTAATCTTATCAGGAAGGTTCTTAATGCCACATTCTACATCACAAATGATGTCTTCGATCGGAATTTTTCTGGGCGCTAAGGCAAAATTAAGACCTTTTCCTAAGAGACTAAAGACCCCAGGCGGAAAGGAAAAACAGGACAAATTCAACACCTTATTACCCTGAGGGTGAGGACTCGAAATATTCACAGAACTACCTTTATTTTCACCACTACTTTTAAAGTTATTAATCTTATTAAAAGCTTTATTACCAAGACCCCTTTTTTTATTATTACCAAATTTACTAAAATTACAACTATTATAATTAATCACCTTATTATTACCTTCTTTATTTATAATATTATCCTTGTAATCTACTGTCTTACCCTCATAATAGCTATTAAAGTAACTATCACCCATAATATCATTATGCCCATTTATTATGATATCCTTATTACCAATCACTTTATTATTACCTTCCTTATTTTTATTATTATTCTTATAATCTGCTGTCTTACCCTCATAATCGCTATTAATGTGACTATCATCTCTAATATCATTATGTCCATTTATTATGATATTATTATTACTTATATTTCCCTTACTTTTAATAATATTCTCAAAATTATTACTCTTAACCAAGATTGCGTCTCCATTACCTAACAGAACAAAGGCGCCATTCACCGAGTCGCTTTCATGGTTGCTCTTACCCCGATCTTTCGAATCAGGTCCAAGGAAACTTACATCAGGAAGACACCGAGGGCTCAGCTCATTCGACGCATCCAAACTGGAATCCGCGCGGTGCGAAACTCCCGGGATCTCCTCAATCGCGCATAACCGTTCCATATCACCCTTGTCCAGTCCTTGATTTGTTAACGGGCCAGCAACATACTTCGCTGATCCACTGGTTATAGACAGCTGAGAATTAATCGGAGCACACTCTGCCAAACCCGCAGCTACGCCGACCAGACTAGCCGGGATCTCCACACCCATGCGAACCCGATCAACACTGCTTAAAACAAGCGGAGACATGCCCTAACCTGTCAAAAACGATTGGGACTGTGCAGCACTTGGCCCACCAGCACATTCACCTGGCAGAGACCCAAGTCCATCGCCGATCGAGGCAGAGGAGACCGGATTTTTGCACTGATTTGCTCCACCGCTGCTCACACCAATGTTGCCCTTCACCAGATCAGAGCCTGGATCATGACATACCGCAGAAGGGCTGCTTAAAACCCAGGACTTCAGGGAGGAGACCTGGTCAAACAAGATCCGACTGCCTGAACCATGATCAGATAATGGACCAGAGTTCTGATCCGAGTAGCGATAAAGCTTCATATACTTAGCGGACTGCCTTATCTTAAGTAATTCTTCCAATCTCAGGGACTTCAGTGCTGAGCACGCATCAATCCTTGACCAGAGAGAAGCAGGGAAAATATTTGACACCTCCAGATGAGCAACCAGAAGAAACCTGGACAATTGATCCAGATCCTTCCTTACTCTGCAAATCTCTGATCTGACCAACCCTAAGCTTGCCTTCAGAAAAACGCCAAGATTTCTAGGAACATTGAGGCTGTGCTTAATTCGGGCAAAGCTAGGAATAACCAAGGAATCTCTGCAACGCTTAAGAAACACCAGATCGGATTTCAACTTTGTCACCTGCATGCGTGTCCGCTCGAAACGATGAACCTTCTTAGCAGCGGCTTCTCCGTGCATGGAATTCATTAAGGAATTTAGACTTCTGTGATCCATAACATTGTTTAGAGAATTTTCGGCGAAATCACATAAATAATAATTTGTTGACGCGTTTCGAACCAACAAGTGTGGTTCATCGTCAGGACAAGTTGAAGAACCGATCCATCTTAACTTGTTTAAATAGTCTGGGCAGAGACACCAACGGCTAGATTTATAACAACTAATTTTGACCTTATGACCCCAGTCAAATAAGCTATATTTTTAATTATTATTATTCTTAGAAATTCGTTAAATTAGGTAAAATATATAATTAAAGTACTCTTAATAGCTAGCGATTCATTAGTTTATTTCACTAAATCTAATAGTTTATTAATTAAATGTATATATATATATACGTGTAACGAACCAATCCCAAATAATACTATTGGTTCATCTATATATTTATTTATTAAATATTTTAATTTATCATTTATATAATCTATACAAAAATAATTTAATAATTTATATTTACTAAATAATCTATATTCATTTAATAATTTACTTTCTAATTTTATTATTCCAAATATAATATTTTAAAATACCCATGTAATTAGGAAAATATATTATATATACAGGTTCAAAATTTATTTATCGAAAAAATTTTTTTAGGTAATTAGGAGGGGGTAAAAATAAACTAATTCCAGTTTAAAAATAGAATCCAATCTTTTATCATATACAACTCTTTAAATTAAACTATTTAAACACTAAATATATAATAGAAATAATAACTAGAATGTTACAATGGTTGGTAAATATTACTTTAAATGTTTATTATCCACTATATATATATATAATAGTTATAATAATAGGTTCCATAGAATGGATTCAAATAATCCCAGAGTCTAGTTTAAAATTTTTATTTAGACTAGATTTATTAATTGTATATATAACGTTATAATAGTATATTATAGGATAATACTATTAGTATAATAGAAATCAAATATATATATCTATATAATTGAAAACAAGAAAAAAGAATTAATTAATTAAATTACTTCTTGAATATTCCAAAAAATAATATAATAAGGTTCGAAAATTACTTTAATAAAGATCAAGTTAATAGCGAATAATATGAATAATGCTAAGTACTTAGGATAATAGAAGGGAACAAAAATATTAATTCAATATATTATTTAGTAAGCTAAGATTCAGGGATGAGAATATAACTAAGAATTCAAAGCTAACTAAACCCTAACAATTATAAAAACCCAAGGGGAAAAAAGGACCAACCACAGAATCCACCTTGAGACCTTATAAAAGGGTTAGCGGAGGCTAGGAAGACAAGGTTGGGACCCAGCAACTGCTAATCTTCCAGCCATCATCCCTGTTAAGATTCTTCGACCTTTTCTCAATCTCAAGGGCTTCTCTAAATTTGCGATGGTGAAACTGCGCAACTTTAGCAATGACTTGAGCCTCTTCAATACAGACCTGATGCTTAGTCTTTTCAGCATGTTTAGCCAGGGCTGAGGACCTTGCCCTCCCCTGCCTTAAGTCAGCCGAATGCTCGCTAATCCTTTGCTTCATAGAGCGACCTGTCTCACCAATATACGGTGTCCCACAGGAACAAGGAATGACATAGACGCCCTTCATGTCTTTAGGGTCGATAGGATCTTTTACCGACCTGAGGGAGCCACGGATAGTATTGAGGGGCCTAAAAGTCGCGAGCACATCGTACCTCCTCAGAATCCTCGCAATCCTATCAGTGGTCCCTTGGATGTAAGGAAGGTTAACCCCCATGACACGATCTTTAGGATATCTATGGACCGAAGGCTCCTTCTTAGCCTTGAGAAAGGCTTTTTGACCTAGGTGTTTACTGTAACCATTCTTCACAAAGACATCTAGGAGATGAGCCTTCTCTGATTCCAAACTCCCTTCATCATAAATTCTAACAGCACGGGTGGCAAGTGTGCTTAGAACCCCTAACTTCTGAGTGGGGAAATGATGGGAAGAAGCATGCAAGTATTGCTCAGTATGCGTCTTCTTTCTAAACACCTGATGAGAGAAGGAACCATCCACCTTCTTAGAGATGAGAACATCCAAGAACGGAAGACAACCATTGTCTTCTTTTTCCATCGTGAATTTAATGGCGGTGGGCTGGTTATTGAGATGACTGAAGAAACGATCCAGCTCATCGGGACCATGAGACCAGACAACACCAGCTCATCAGGACCATGAGACCATTCAAACCTTGTTAAATGATAAACAATATCAATGCATAATTCTTCCACTTCATAAAACACTCATACTTTTTATCTTATGCTATAGCCTCATAAACTACTACCTGAAAATTCTCAAATCATTCAACTACTCTTAATGTACTTCTCACTTTAATAACCCAAAATTTATAAATTTAAACAATAAAATTAATGATACTCCCCCTTATATAAATTTGTTACTCCACACTATAAATATTATAAATATTTATCTTTTTATTTATCTTTTATTTCAAATATTTGTACTTTTGTAATGCCTCGGGAAAATGTAAATAATTGATTTTACTGTGGTAAAAGACAAACTAAATATGACATTATTGTTGTTTGAGATTTAATAATATTTTTATTATTTTGTTTCTTTTAAAAATATATAACAAATGTTTCTTGGAAGTGCTGGCAACTTCTGGAGGGGGAAGTTTGGAAAAGAACGTTGTTGTAACTGCAACCCTAACTACCTCCCCTAACTGGAAGGGCCTCCAGAGAAAGGAGGAGGGGAGAGGCAAAATCTGCGCTGGAGAGACAGGCAGAAGGAGAAAAAAAAAGAGAACAATTGGGCTAAGTCTGGTGATGACCAAATAGCCAAGCACTTGGTGCATATATCTTGTTGAGGACAGTGGTCCTACAAGAGAGCTAGGGGGTGAGATTCTGGTCTCGAAAGGCGAATCTCAAGGTTGGGTGGCAAATTAGTAAGTGGAGGATAAAGGAGAGGCTCGATACCCGGAGTGTTTCGCAACTCACGACAGTTCAAAGAATAGAGGTGAATTGTTTTGCTGAAATAACAAACAAACATCCAGAAGAATAGGTACTGAACATTTTACTGTTGTGTATTGATTAAGTTCGTATCATTCATAGGAAATGAAAAACACTGTAGCCAAAAAGACTTTTGTGCAAGATTGACTTGTTTAAATTACAATGTAATGATTTGAATTGAAAAACATCGTTTTCCTTTGGAGTAACAAAAAATAGGGATGAGCATTTAGAACCCCTTAAAACTCTAGAAACATACGTGAGTAAATGTTAAACTTTAGGGAATTCTATAGCATGTAAAGACGTTGGACCACATAAACCCTAGCATAAGGAAAAAGTGAGACCCTTAGGGTATGATAGTAATATACATACATATAAAAAAGGGGCAAACGCTAGCTGCATAAGAATAACTGAAACCATAACCATACACCCTGGAGAAATTACAGAAAAGAGGAAATGGGTGGAACGAGATTCCATCTATCCACGATAGTAGGAATGATGAGAGCAAAACCCGAGGGTTATGAGTTTATAAATTTTGTAGTGTTACGAGTGTTAACCTTGGGATGGTCCGATGACAAATCACCTTATATATATATAAATTTCTTTATAAAAAAATACATGCTAGAATGCAGGTGAGCCGTGGGTATCCATGGTATGTGTTGCGTGGGAGAATTTTTCCTCGCCAGATGGTAACCAAGGATGGACCACCAAATGTTCGGATAGGTGAGCATTCTATATTGGACAAGGGAGCCCGTCAAGGGCTATATTACAAACCAGACTTTTCAAACCCTACAGGAAGGGGTCCCACAACCCTTAATAACCAAGAAATGTTGCATGGAAAACTTAATCACTCAGAAATAGTTACGGGAACAGTGAGAAACAATAGTAAACAAAATCTGGTAGTACAGAGGCATGAAATTATCAACGGATAACAAAGAACTTTCGTCTAGAATTCCTTATTAACATTTAAAGGACGAATGGAAAATCATGACAGAGTCTATTACAATATACCTACTTAATTATCCGAACAGGGAACAAGAATTGGGAAACAATATCATCATATTATATCATACAACTGAAATATAGCATGGGAGCAACAGTTACACAATAAACAGTTATAAAACTTATCAAGTTTATGCGAACGCATATGCACATTAGGAGGATCGATTAAGCTTCACCAGAACAGTGTGAACAGTTTCATTCAAAGTTGTCCCTGAGGGATACTTCTCGGCACTAGTTCAGCTCACAAATAACAACCCAATACATCACAGGATAAACCCTGGCAGTTCTTTAAAAAGATTTACATAAAGATATCAGAGCAACAAAACCCCAAAACCTTCTACCCGAGTAAAGGGTATAGGTCTCAACCCTTGCAGCCCTCGGCTGTCATAGTTTACCTGTTGATAAATCCACAAGACTTCAAACAAAGCTGTATAACAGAAATAGTAAGTTGACAGGCCCAGATTCACATCATCACAAGAGCCAAGCTCGATTGAAGAACAACTGTTGGGAGACAAGTTTCTTACCCAGAAATCGTCAACTCTAAAGACTGGCAAGATGCTGACCTCGTAGCCACGTTTGAGAGACCAAGACTCTGGAGGAGGACTCTACAGCCAGAAAACCACATCGACATTAGTTAGCCGAGTTTGGTGAAAACAATGTCTAACAAAATCATGAAAAATAAATAGGATTCAGTGACGAAAAGCATCAAAAGTTACACTACAAACCATTCCCTGGTTTCATCCATGACAGAGGGGTGTCATACCCATGCATCTGGTAGCCTCCTAACTTGTTCAAGGTTTGGAATGACAGACAGAACTAAACCCGCAGAAAAGCAGAGGAAAGGAATGGAGCTGTCACCGAGAGATGGAAATGAGAATGCATCTGGGTAACCCAGAGTTGGGAAGATCAAACCTCGAAGCGCGGAACCATCAGATCACTACCAGCTCATCTTCCGTGATGTGGCGAAGGGTTCGAGACGAGTGACTGTGGAGAGTAGAGTCTGCTCGCACCACGTAGAGGGTTGAGCAGGAAAAAAATCAACACCGTAGGCCAAACATTAATACAATGGTACAAATCACCCAATTCATAATCAATGAAATTACCAAGTGTGAAGAAATGGCGTCGAGTTTACAGTCGTGAGGAGGCAGGAGTATCCCAAGGAGTGTGTGGGGGTTAATGAGCCACGATCCAGAAAGTACCAAGCCTTAAAAATTCCCGAGAACCAACATTCTGTCACTAGAAACTTTCAGCAACCGACCGGGGTAGTGAGTGCTATAGGGACAGGTCATCTGATTGATAGTTTCCCTTAGTAAAAAAAAAGAAATTTTCTATTGGTTGTTTGTTTTTTTTAATTTTATTTGCTACCACGTGTAGAGTGATTGGGAGGTATGACAATTAGTATCAGAGTGCAGTTACAAAAGCTAAGGGCTCTGGGAGTTGAAAATTGATAACAGAAAACAACACATACAATTTATTTTCATCTCTATTTTAGTAGTTTAAGAAAAATAATTAGTATGTTGACCTTTTCTTTTTCTTGCTGTCACTTTTCTTATGTTAAAGATAGGAAAACAGAAGACTGACAGCATGAGGAGAGCAAACAGTGCGTCACGCACGTATGTGGTGGGTCAGGGACCTGCAACTAGTCCTGAGAATAACCCCGAGCTATGGGTAAAACTCGGCGAGGAGGCTCACAATACAAATATGGCCATTTTGGAAACAGTGCAGGAATTGAAAAATGAAATGGCCCGGTTACGAGAAGATAACACAAGGCTAACGATGGAATAGGAAAGGATTATAAAAATCCTGTCTGATAAACAAAACCAGCCGCCAGCAAATCCCAGTGCGGAACAACAAAGAATGTCAGAAGAGCAGCATCACCCCACAGAACCTGAAGGGTTAGAGGAAAGGGAGGAGGACAGATTGGATAATGCATCCGAACAAAAGACATCAAAAAGGCAACGGATAGAGTTGCAAGGAGAATTTCGTAAGATTAAACCACCACACTTTGATGGAGAACAAGAGGAGGCAGCTGAGGCATGGTTGATTAATATGAAAAAATATTTCCAACTATATGAATACGATCACAACCTTAAAGCATGTCTGGCCTTCTTCCAACTACAGGGACAAGCCACCCTATGGTGGGAAGAAGTTAAGATCGTAAGAGAAGCGAACAGACCATAACTTGGGATAAATTTCAACAATACTTTAAGGAAAGATACTTGAACGAGCATTTTTATGACGAAAAGGCAAGAAAATTCCATGACTTGCGGTTGGGGCAGCAAACCATGGACGAGTTTATTACCTGTTTTACTTCATTGCTTCGTTATGTGCCGTATATTAGGGAAGAAAAAGCTAAAGTGCAGAGGTTTGTTAGTAGTTTACCTCTGCATATGCAGGAAAGGATTGAGTTTGACAATCCTAAAACAATGGACGAAGCAATACGTAAAGCCAGAATTTGTTACTAGCAGAGTAAACAGAAGGGAGAAATTCCAGGAAAAATATGGAATGATAAGAGAAGTAATAAGTTGGCTAGAAACAATAAAAGGAGTCGTAGTAGTGGTAACAAGGGTGCTAGCAAGGGAAAAACAACAGAAATGTATAGAAAAATTCGTTCAGGTCCAAGCCAACCAATGAGTCTAGAGTTAGCGAACAGCCTGTAAAGTTAGACAGCGAAGGGACAGCAAGGCCCCCAGTGTAGTGTTGGGGTTGCAGTGGACCTGACTACGTCAAAAACGTCCCTCAACGAAAGGGAACCGAATAGATATCCCAGATACATGAAGCATCGAAAGTTGGCGATGTAGGACGTAGTTTACCAAGGATTAATGCAGCCCTGGATGATCATCAAGCAAAGTACCAGCCAACCATGGTGGAATTCGAAGGTAAAATTTCAGACCTTACAGTAATTGTTTTAATTGATCCTGGAGCCACATTAAGTTATATTAGTCCTAAGGTTGTAGAGCATTGTAAAGTGCAACCTGTTAAATTCAAGAATCTGTGGCTAGTACATCTGGCTACAGGGGCCAAGAGACGAGTGCTGGTAAAATTCAATAATTGCTCCTTAAAGATAACAGGACAGCCAATAATGGAAGATTTAAATGTGCTCCCCATTGGTTCATATGATGTTTTAATCTGTATGGATTGGCTAGAAAAGCACTGGTCCTTAGTCAATTGCAAAACAAAGACTATTTATTATCAAGATGAGCAGGGAGCAAGGCAAGAGATGCAAGGGATTAAGCGGCCAGTACAAGTTCGGCCCATAACTGCCTCTTAGTTAGCAAGATGCATTAGGAAGGGGTGTTAGATCTATGCCATCCAAGTGGGCTATGCTAACTCGAAAGATAAAACAACTACATTGGACAACATCCCTGTGATACAAGAATTTGCTGATGTGTTTCCGGAGGAGATTCCTAGACTACCACCCAAGAGGCATATAGACTTTACCATCGAGTTGGCACTAGGGCAGCCCCGGTATCCCGAGCACCCTACTGAATGAGTACACTAGAGTTGACCGAGTTAAAAATGCAGTTACAGGAACTGTTAGATAAAAACTATATTCGCCCCAGTGTGTCCCCTTGGGGAGCTCTAGTATTGTTTGTTAAGAAAAAAGATGGGACCCTTCACATGTGCATAGATTATCGCCAATTGAATAAGCTGACAATCAAAAATAAGTATCCTCTGCCCTAGATTGATGAACTTTTAGATCAAGTGAAAGGGGCAACCGTATTTTCCAAGATTGATCTATGGTCAAGGTATCACCAAATCAGAATTAAGGAAGAAGACATAGCTAAAACAACTTTTAGAACAAGGTATGGACATTACGAGTTTGTGGTGCTACCCTTTTGGCTAACCAACGCCCCTGCAACTTTCATGTGCTTGATGAACAACATATTTCATAAATATTTTGATAGATTTGTGCTCATATTTATTGATGATATATTGATATATTCCCGCACTATGGAAGAGCAAAAGTAGCACCTCAGATTAGTGTTGCAAACCCTATGAGAACACCAGTTATATGCCGAGTTCAGCAAGTGCGACTTCTTCAAGGAAGAAATACAGTATTTGGGCCATATAATCACGAGGGAAGGGATCGCGGTAGATGCCGAAAAGATAAAGACCATAATGGAGTGGCCCATACCGAAAGATGTAGCAGACATCAGATCCTTTATGCGATTAGTCAGTTATTACAAACGATTTGTAGAGGGATTCTTAAGAGTAGCGTATCCTATTACTTCCTTACAGAAAAAAGGAAGAGCTTTCAAGTGGACCCCAGAATGCCAAAAAAGTTTTGAGCACCTTAAGCATCTGCTCACCACCGCACCCATTCTAAGTATAGCTGATCCTAATAAGGACTATGTGGTGTGCACTGATGCAAGCAAGGAAGGTGTAGGAGGCGTGTTGATGCAAGAAGGGAAGGTGATTGCTTACGAGTTCAGAAAACTAAAAGAACATGAGCAGAAATATTTCTCTTATGACTTAGAATTGGCAGCCCTCATACACGCCTTGAAGATGTGGCGACACTATCTTATGGGAAGAAAATTTTTATTACTAATCGACCACCACAGTCTAACCAATTATTTTATCCAACCCATTTTAAACGCTAGGCAAGCATGGTGGGTGGATTTCCTAAGTGGTTTTGACTTTGAAATCAAACATTTGAAAGGGAAAGAAAACCAGGTGGCGAATGCGTTAAGTCAAAATGTACAGTGTTTATATGAAATTTTCTATAGCGAATGGAAAAGCCCCTTCGAGGAGATGATTAAAAACGCAGCAGAGCAAGAAACTGTATACCAGCAGATATAAAACAGTAAGTACAACAGTCTACTAGCAAGGAAAATCAGCAAGATTATGGGGTGGATGATGTTGGAGTATTGTACTACAAGAAGAGGCTATATGGCCCAATCAGAACAGCATTAAAAATTTGATTCTATATGAATTTCATATCAGCCACTATGCCGGACACCTAGGATATTAGAAAATGATCACTGCACTCTGAAAAGAATATTACTGGCCAGGTATGAAAAGAGATGTGGCGGAGTACTTGGCATGTTGTTTAGAGTGTCAACAAATCAAGGTAGAACACCAACATCCTGCGGGGTTATTACAATCGCTACCCATTCCGGAATGGAAGTGTGAAACCATTTCTATTGACTTTATAATAGGTTTGCCCAAGACAAGGAAAAATAACGACTCCATCATGGTGGTGGTGGACGAATTAAGTAAATCAGCACATTTTATACCTGTGCAATCCACTTACAGAGCTGCACAGATCGCTCATATTTTTATACGAAACATATTTAGGTTGCATGGATTACCGAAGACAATAATCTCAGACTGTGATGTAAAATTTACATCTGTCTTTTGGAAAACATTGTTTGCAGAATTGGGAACTCAACTGAATTTCAGTACAGCATATCACCCTCAAACTGATGGGCAAATGGAATGGGTGAACCAAGCGGTTGAAGATATGTTAAGGGCATATGTAATGCAGCAACCGACCCGTTGGGAAGATTATCTACACTTGGTCGAGTTCGCATACAATAATGGCTATCATACATCACTACAGATGAGCCCCTTCGAAGTACCGTATGGGTGGAAGTGTCGTACACCCTCAAGCTAGGGTGGACCTGAGGACAAATTGATGCTTGGTCCTGAAATTCTTAAGGAAATGGTTAAGCATGTACGGGCTAATTTAAAAGACGCTCAGGATAGGAAAAATAACTTTGCTGACCGGAAAAGGAGGTTTAAAGAATACCAAGTCAGTGATCATGTGTATGTAAGAATTCAAGCAAGAAGGAGTACATTGCAATGGAGCGGATGTACCAAGTTGGCACCCCGATATTGTGGACCATTCTAGATCTTAGCAAGAATTGGGCCGGTGGCTTACCAGCTCGTCCTGCCAAGTCACATCCGAGTCCATAATGTATTCCATGTCTCCGTATTAAAAAAATATGTTTATGATCCTAAACATGTAATCAGATGGCAGGATGTACAAGTGAGAATTATTTCCAGTAGATCAGTCTAAAAGTTTTATTTTAAAGAATCTAATTTAGAATACTGCACGTTGCAGGTTGAACCGGAAGGAGAAATCTTGGGCGAGCCACTGAACATTCTCGATCGGAGAGAAGTACAGCTACGGAAGCGAGCTATTACCCAAGTTAAAGTGCAGTGGCAACACTTTGGGCCTGATGAGGCCACCTGGGAAGATGAAGAGCTCATGAAAAAGGCTTACCCAGGGTTGTTTATGATCATCAAACATCGAGACGATGTCCAACTTCAGGAGGGGGAGATGTAATGTCCCAGGAAAATGTAAATAATTGATTTTACTGTGGTAAAAGACAAACTAAATATGACATTATTGTTGTTTGAGATTTAATAATATTTTTATTATTTTGTTTCTTTTATAAATATATAACAAATGTTTCTTGGAAGTGCTGGCAACTTCTGGAGGGGGAAGTTGGGAAAATAAGGTTGTTGTAACTGCAACCCTAACTACCTCCCCTAACTGGAAGGGCCTCCAGAGAAAGGAGGAGGGGAGAGGAAAAATCTACGCTAGAGAGACAAGCAAAAGGAGAAAAAAAAATAGAACAGTTGGGCTAAGTTTGGTGATGACCAGATAGCCAAGCACTTGGTGCATATATCTTGTTGAGGACAGTGGTCTTGCAAGAGAGCTAGGGGGTGAGATTCTAGTCTCGAAAGACGAATCTCAAGGTTGGGTGGCAAATTAGTAAGCAGAGAATAAAGGAGAGGCTCAATACCCGGAGTGTTTCGCAACTCACAGCAGTTCAGAGAACAGAGGTGAATTGTTTCGCTGAAATAATGAACAGACATCCAAAAGAACAGGTACTAAACATTTTACTATTGTGTATTGATTATCATTCATAGGAAATGAAAAAGACTGTAGTCGAAAAGACTTCTGTGCAAGATTGACTTGTTTAAATTACAATGTAACGATTTGAATTGAAAAACATCGTTTTCCTTCGAAGTAACAAAAAATAGGGATGAGCATTTAGAACCCCTTAAAACTCTGGAAACATATGTGAGTAAATGTTAAACTTTAGAGAATTCTATAGGATGTAAAGATGTTGGACCACATAAACCCTAGCGTAAGGACAAAGTGAGACCCTTAGGGTATGATAGTGATATACATACATATAAAAAAGGGGCAAACACTAGCTGGGTAAGAATAACTGAAACCATAACCATACGCCCTGGAGAAATTACAGAAAAGAGGAAATGGGTGGAACGAGATTCCATATGTCCACCATAGTAGGAACGATGAGAGCAAAACCCGAGGGTTATGAGTTTATAAATTTTGTTGCGTTATGGGTGTTAGTGTTAACCTGGGGTTGGTCTGATGACAAAT
>APFE030943578.1:59827-103484 GCA_000404065.3 Pinus taeda | reverse complement strand
AAAAAATACATGCTAGAATGCAGGTGAGCCGTCGGTATCCATGGCATGCGTTGCATGGGAGAATTTTCCTCCCCAGATGGTAACCAAGGATGGACCACTGAACGTTCGGATAGGTAAGCATTCTGTATTAGACAAGGGAGCCTTTCAAGGGCTATATTACAAGCCAGACTTTTCAAACCCTATAGGAAGGGGTCCCACAACCCTTAATAACCAAGAAATGTTGCATGCAGTACTTAATCACTCAGAAATAATTACGGGAACAGTGGGAAACAGTAGTGAACAAAATCCGGTAGTACAGAGGCATGAAATTATCAACATATAGCAAAGAACTTTCGTCTAGAATCCCTGATTAACATTTAAAGGACAAATGGAAAATCATGACAGAGTATATTACAATATACCTACTTAATTATCCGAACAGGGAACAAGAATTGGGAAACAATATCATCATATTATATCATACAACTAAAATACAGCATGGGAGCAATAGTTACACAATAACCGGTTATAAAACTTATCAAGTTTATGCGAATTCATATGCACATTAGGAGGAGCGATTAAGCTTCACCAAAATAGTGCGAACAGTTTCATTCAAAGTTGTCCTTGAGGGATATTTCTTGGCACTAGTTCAGCTCACAAATAACAACCCAATATGCCACGGGATAAACCCTGTCAATTCTTTAAAAAGATTTACATAAAGATATCAGGGCAACAAAACCCCAAAACCCTCTACCCGAGTAAAGGGTACAGGTCTCAACCCTTGCAGCCCTCGGTTGTCATAGTTCACCCCGTTGATAACTCTGCAAGACTTCAAACAAAGCTATATAACAAAAAGAATAAGTCGATAGACCCAGATTCACATCATCATAAGAGCCAAGCTCGATTGAAGAATAGCTGCTGGGAGACAAGTTTCTTTCCCGAAAACTGTGAACTCTGAAGACTGGCAAGATGCTAACCCCGTAGCCACGTTTGAGAGACCGGGACTCTAGAGGAGGACTCTACAACCAGAAGACCACATTGACATTAGTTAGCCAAGTTTGGTGAAAACAATGTCTAACAGAATCACGAAAAATAAATAGGATTCAGTGACAGAAAACATCAAAAGTTACACTACAAACCATTACTTGGTTTCATCCATGAGAGAGGGGCACCATACCCATGCATCTAGTGGCCTCCTAACTTGTTCAAGGCCTAGAACGACAAAAAGAATTAAACCCGCAGAAAAACAGAGGAAAGGAACAGAGCTGTCACCGAGAGATGGAAATGAGAATGCAGCTGGGTAACCCAGAGTTGGGAAGATCAAACCTCAAAGCACGGAACCATCAGATCACTGCCAACTTATCTTCCATGATGTGGCGAAGGGTTCGAGACGAGTGACTATGGAGAGTAGAGTCTGCTCGCACCATGTAGAGGGCCGAGCAGGAAAAAAATCAACACCGTAAGCCAAGCATTAATACAACGGTACAAATCACCCAATGCATAATCAATGAAATTGCCAAGTGTGAAGAAATGGTGTCGAGTTTACAGTCGCGAGGAGGCAGGAGTCTCCTAAGGAGCGTGTGGGGGTTAATGAGCCACGATCTAGAAAGTACCAAGCCTTAAACATTCCCGGGAACCAACATTCCGTCGCCAGAAACTTTTAGCAACCGACCGAGGTAGTGAGTGTTGTAGGGACAGGTCATCCAGTTGATAGTTTCCCTTAGTAAAAAAAAGAAATTTGCTATTGGTTGTTTGTTTTTATTTTATTTTATTTGCTACCATGCGTAGAGTGTTTGGGAGGTATGAAAATTGGTATCATAGCGCAGTTACAAAAGCTGAGGCCTATGGGAGTTGAAAGTTGATAATAGAAAACAACACATACAATTTATTTTTGTCTCTATTTCAGTAGTTCAAGAAAAACAGTTAGTATGTTGACCTTTTCTTTTTCTTGCTGTCACTTTTCTTATGTTAAAGACAGGAAAATAGAATACTGACAGTATGAGGAGAGCAGACAATGCGTCACGCAGGTATGTGGTGGGTCAGGGACTTGCAACTGGTCCTGAGAATAATCCTGAGCTATGGGTATAGCTCAATGAGGAGGCTCACAATACAAATCTAGCCATTTTGGAAACAGTGCAGGAATTGAAAAATGAAATGGCCCGGTTACAAGATAACACAAGGCTAACAATGGAACAGGAAATGATTATAAAAAGCATGTTTGATAAACAGAACTAGCGGCCAGCAAATCCCAGTGCGGAACATCAAAGAATGTCAGAAGAGCAGCATCACCCCACAGAACCTGAAGGGTCAAAGGAAAGGGAGGAGAAGAGATCGGATAATGCATCCGAACAACAGACATAAAAAAGGCAACGGATAGAGTTGCAAGGAGAATTTCGTAAGATTAAACCGCCACACTTTGATGGAGAAAAAGAGGAAGCAGTTGAGGCATGGTTGATTAATATGAACAAATATTTCCAGCTATATGAATACGATCACAACCTTAAGGCACGGCTGGCCATCTTCCAACTACAAGGAAAAGCCACCCTGTGGTGGGAAGAAGTTAAGATCGTAAGAGGAGTAAGCGAACAGACCATAACTTGGGATAAATTTCAACGGTACTTTAAGGAAAGATACTTGACCAAGCGTTTTTATGACGAAAAGGCAAGAGAATTCCATGACTTGTGGTTGGGACAGCAAACCATGGACAAGTTTATTACTCGTTTTACTTCATTGCTTCGTTATGTGCCTTACATTAGGGAATAAAAAGCTAAAGTGCAAAGGTTCATTAGTAGTTTACCTCTGCATATGCGGGAAGGATTGAGTTTGACAATCCAAAAACAATGGATGAAGCAATACGTAAAGCCAGAATTTGTTACTAGCAGAGTAAACAGAAGGGAGAAATTCCAGGAAAAGATGGAATGATAAGAGAAGTAACAAGTTGGCTGGAAACAATAAAGGGAGTCGCAGTAGTGGTAACAAGGGTGCTGGCAAGGGGAAAAACAACAGAAATGTACAGAAAAATTTGTTCAGGTCCAAGCCAACCAATGAGTCCAGAGTCAGTGAACAGCTTGTAAAGTTAGACAGCGAAGGGACATCAAGGCCCCCAGTGCAGTGTTGGGGTTGCGGTGGACCTCACTACGTCAAAAACTTCCCTCAATGAAAGGGAACCAAACAGATATCCCAGATCCATGAAGCATCGACAGTTGGTGACGTAGGACGTAGTTTACTGAGGATTAATGCAGCCCTGGATGATTGTCAGGCGAAGTACCAGCCGACCATGGTGGAATTCGAAGGTAAAATTTCAGACCTCACTGTTAGCCACATTAAGTTATATTAGTCCTAAGGTTGTAGAGCATTGTAAATTGCAACCTGTTAAATTCAAGAATCTGTGGCTAGTACAACTGGCTACAAGGGCTAAGAGACGAGTGTTGGTGAAAGTCAATAACTGCTCCTTAAAGATAGCAGGACAGCCAATAATGGTAGATTTAAATGTGCTCCCCCTTGGTTCATATGATGTTTTAATTGGTATGGACTGGCTAGAAAAGCACTGGTCCTTAGTCAATTGCAAAACAAAGACTATTTATTATCGAGATGAGCAGGGAGCAAGGCAAGAGATGCAAGGGAGTAAGTGGCCAGTACAAGTTCAGCCCATAGCTACCTCTCAGTTAGCAAGATGCATTAAGAAGGGGTGTCAGATCTATGCCATCGAAGTGGGCTATGCTAACTCAAAAGATAAAACATCTACATTGGACAACATCCCTGTGATACAAGAATTTGTTGATGTGTTTCCGGAGGAGATCCCTAGATTGCCACCCAAGAGGGATATAGACTTTACCATCGAGTTGGTACCAGGGGCAGCCCCGGTATCCCGAGCACCCTACAAAATGAGTACACCAGAGTTGACCGAGTTAAAAATGCAGTGATAGGAACTGTTAGATAAAAACTATATTCGCCCTAGTGTGTCCCCTTGGGGAGCTCCAGTACTGTTTGTTAAGAAAAGATATGGGACCCTTTGCATGTGCATAGATTATCGCCAATTGAATAAGCTGACAATCAAAAATAAGTATCCTCTACCCCGGATTGATGAACTTTTCGATCAAGTGAAAGGGGCAACCGTATTTTCCAAGATTGATCTACGGTCAAGGTATCACCAAATCAGAATTAAGGAAGAAGACATAGCTAAAACGCTTTTAGGACAAGGTATGGACATTACGAGTTGTGGTGCTACCCTTTGGGCTATCCAACGCCCCCGCAACTTTCATGTGTTTGATGAACAACATATTTCATCAATATTTGGATAGATTTTTGCTCATATTTACTGATGATATATTGATATATTCCCGCACTATGTAAGAGCACAACGAGCACCTCAGATTAGTTTTCAAACCCTCCGAGAACACCAGTTATATGCCAAGTTCAGCAAGTGTGACTTCATCAAGGAAGAAATATAGTATTTGGGCCATATAATGACAAGGGAAGGGATCGCGGTAGATCCCGAAAAGATAAAGACCATAATGGAGTGGCCCGTACTGAAAGATGTAGCAAACATCATATCCTTTATGGGATTAGCCAGTTATTACAAACGATTTGTAGAGGAATTCTTAAGAGTAGCGTATCCTAGTACTTCCTTATAGAAAAAAGGAAGAGCTTTCAGGTGGACCCCAGAATGCCAAAAAAAATTTGAGCAGCTTAAGCATCTGCTGACCACTGCACCCATTCTGAGTATAGCTGATCCTAATAAGGACTATGTGGTGTGCACTGACGCAAGCAAGGAAGGTGTAGGAGGTGTGTTGATGCAAGAAGGGAAGGTGATTGCTTACGAGTCCAGAAAACTAAAAGAGCATGAGCAGAAATATTCCGCTTATGACTTAGAATTGGAAGCGGTCATACACGCCTTGAAGATGTGGCGACACTATCTTATGGGAAGAAAAATTTTATTACTAACCGACCGCCACAGTCTAACCAATTATTTTAGCCAGCCCACTTTAAACACTATGCAAGCATGATGGGTGGATTTCCTAAGTGGGTTTGACTTTGAAATCAAACATTTGAAAGGGAAAGAAAACCGGGTGGCGGATGCGTTAAGTCGAAAAGTACAGTGTTTATATGAAATTTCCTATAGCGAATGGAAAATCCCCTTCTAGGAGATGATTAAAAAAGCAGTAGAGCAAGATATTGTATACCAGCAGATAAAACAACAAGTACAGTAGTCTACTAGCAAGGAAAATCAACAAGATTATGGGGTGGATGATGCTGGAGTATTGTACCACAAGAAGAGGCTTTATGTGCCCAATCAGAACAACATTAAAAATTTGATTCTAGATGAATTTCATATCAGCCACTATGTCAGACACCCAAGATATCAGAAAATGATTACTGTACTCCAAAAAGAATATTACTGGCCGGGTATGAAAAGAGATGTGGCGGAGTACTTGGCACGTTGTTTAGAGTGTCAACAAATCAAGGCAGAACACCAACATCCTGCGAGGTTATTACAACCGTTACCCATTCTGGAATGGAAGTGGGAAACCATTTCTATGGACTGTATAACAGGTTTGCCCAAGACAAGGAAAAATAACGACTCCATCATGGTGGTGGTGGAAAAATTAAGTAAATCAGCGCATTTTATACCTGTGTAATCCACTTACAGAGCTACACAGATCACTCATATTTTTATGCAAAACATATTTAGGTTGCATGGATTACCAAAGACAATAATCTTAGACAGTGATGTAAAATTTATGTCGGTCTTTTGGAAAACATTGTTTGCAGAATTGGGAACTCAACTGAATTTCAGTACAGCATATCACCCTCAAACTGATGGGCAAACGGAACGGGTGAACCAAGTGGTGGAATATATGTTAAGGACATATGTAATGCAGCAACCGACCCATTCGGAAGATTACCTACACTTGGTCAAGTTCGTATACAATAATGGCTATCATACATCACTGCAGATGAGCCCCTTCGAAGTACTGTATGGGCGGAAGTGTCATACACCCTCAAGCTGGGGTGGACCTGAGGACAAATTGATGCTTGGTCCCGAAATGCTTAAGGAAATGGAGGAAATGGTTAAGCAGGTACGGACTAATTTAAAAGCCGCTCAGGATATGCAAAAGAACTTTGCTGACCGAAAAAGGAGGTTTAAAGAATACCAAGTCGGTGACATGTGTATGTAAGAATTCAGGCAAGGAGTACATTGCAATGGAGTGGATGTACCAAGTTGGCACCCCAATATTGTGGACCATTCCAGATCTTAGCAAGAATTGGGCCGGTGGCTTACTAGCTTGCCCTGCCAAGTCACATCCGAGTCCACAATGTCTTCCATGTCTCCGTAGTAAAAAAATATGTTGATCATCCTAAACATGTAAGCAGATGGCAGGATGTACAAGTGAGAATTATTTCCGGTAGATCAATCTAAAAGTTTTCTTTTAAAGAAACTAATTTAGAATATTGCATGTTGCAGGTCGAACCGGAAGGAGAAAACTTGGTCAAGCCACTGAACATTCTCGACTGGAGAGAAGTACAGTTGCGGAAGCAAGCTATTACCCAAGTTAAAGTGCAGTGGCAGTACTTTGGGCCTGATGAGGCCACCTGGGAAGATGAAGAGCTCATGAAAAAGGCTTACCCAGGGTTGTTTATGATCATCAGACATCGGGACGATGTCCAACTTTAGGAGGGGGAGATGTAATGCCCCAAGAAAATGTAAATAATTCATTTTACTGTGGTAAAAAGACAAACTAAATATGACATTATTGCTGTTTGAGATTTAATAATATTTTTATTATTTTGTTTCTTTTAAAAATATATAACAAATGTTTCTTGGAAGTGTGTGCAACTTCTGGAGGGGGAAGTTGGGAAAAGAAGGTTGTTGTAACTGCAACCCTAACTACCTCCCCTAACTAGAAGAGCCTCCAGAGAAAGGAGGGGAGAGGCAAAATTTGCGTTGGAGAGACAGGCAAAAGGAGAAAAAAAAAGAGAACAGTTGGGCTAAGTCTAGTGATGACCAGATAGCCAAGCACTTGGTGCATATATCTCATTGAGGACAGTGGTCCTGCAAGAGAGCTAGGGGGTGAGATTCTGGTCTCGAAAGACGAATCTCAAGGTTGGGTGGCAAATTAGTAAGCAGAGGATAAAGGAGAGGCTCGATACCTGGAGTGTTTCGCAACTCACGGCAGTTCAGAGAACAAAGGTGAATTGTTTTGCTGAAATAACGAACAGACATCCAAAAGAACAAGTACTAAACATTTTACTGCTATGTATTGATTAAGTTCGTATCATTCATAAGAAATGAAAAAGACTGTAGCCGAAAAGACTTATGTGCAAGATTGACTTGTTTAAATTACAATGTAATGATTTGAATTGAAAAACATCGTTTTCCTTTGGAGTAACATAAAATAGAGATGAGCATTTAGAACCCCTTAAAACTCTAGAAACATACGTGAGTAAATGTTAAACTTTAGGGAATTCTGTAGGATGTAAAGATGATGGACCACATAAACCCTAGCATAAGGACAAAGTGAGACCCTTAGGGTATGATAGTGATATACATACATATAAAAAAGGGGCAAACGCTAGCTGGGTAAGAATAACTGAAACCATAACCATACGCCCTGGAGAAATTACAGAAAAGAGGAAATGGGTGGAACGAGATTCCATCTGTCCACAATAGTAGGAACAATGAGAGAAAAACCCGAGGGTTATGAGTTTATAAATTTTGTTGTGTTACGGGTGTTAACCTGGGGTTGGTCCGATGACAAATCACTTGATATATATATAAATTTATTTTAAAAAAAATACATGCTGGAACGCAGGTGAGCCGTGGGTATCCATGGCATGTGCTACGTGGGAGAATTTTCCTCCACAGATGGTAACCAAGGATGGACCACCAAACGTTCGGATAGGTGAGCATTCTGTATTGGACAAGGGAGCCCGTCAAGGGCTATATTACAAACCAGACTTTTCAAACCCTACAGGAAGGGGTCCCACAACCCTTAATAACCAAGAAATGTTGCATGCAATACTTAATCACTCAGAAATAATTACGGGAACAGTGGGAAATAGCAGTGAACAAAATCTGGTAGTCCAGAGGCATGAAATTATCAACAGATAGCAAAGAACTTTCGTCTAGAATTCCTTATTAACATTTAAAGGACGAATGGAAAATCATGACAGAGTCTATTACAATATACCTACTTAATTATCCGAACAGGGAACAAGAATTGGGAAACAATATTATCATATTATATCATACAACTAAAATATAGCATGGGAGCAACAGTTACACAATAACCGGTTATAAAACTTATCAAGTTTATGTGAATGCATATGCACATTAGGAGGAGTGATTAAGCTTCACCAGAACCGTGTGAACAGTTTCATTCAAAGTTGTCCCCAAGGGATACTTCTCGGCACTAGTTCAGCTCACAAATAACAACCCAATATGCCACGGGATAAACCCTAGCAGTTCTTTAAAAAGATTTACATAAAGATATCAGAGCAACAAAACCCCAAAACCTTCTACCCGAGTAAAGGGTACAGGTCTCAACCCTTGCAGCCCTTGGTTGTCATAGTTTACCCCGTTGATAACTCCGCAAGACTTCAAACAAAGTTGTATAACAGAAATAGTAAGTTGACAGACCCAAATTCACATCATCACAAGAGCCAAGCTCGATTGAAGAACAGCTGCTGGGAGACAAGTTTCTTACACAGAAACCGTGAACTCTGAAGACTGGCAAGACGCTGACCCCGTAGCCATGTTTGAGAGACCGGGACTCTAGAGGAGGACTCTACAGCCAGAAAACCACATCGACATTAGTTAGCCGAGTTTGGTGAAAACAATGTCTAACAGAATCATGAAAAGTAAATAGGATTCAGTGACGGAAAGCATCAAAAGTTACACTACAAACCATTACCTGGTTTCATCCATGAGAGAGAGGCGCCATACCCATGCATGTGGTGGCCTCCTAACGTGTTCAAGGTCTGGAACGATAGACAAAACTAAACCCGCAGAAAAACAGAGGAAAGGAACGGCGCTGTCGCAGAGAGATGGAAATGAGAATGCAGTTGGGTAACCCAAAGTTGGGAAAATCAAACCTCGAAGCACGGAACCATCAAATCACTGCCAACTCATCTTCTGTGATGTGGCAAAGGGTTCGAGATGAGTGATTGTGGAGAGTAGACTCTGCTCGCGCCATGTAGAGGGTCGAGTAGGAAAAAAATCAACACCATAAGCCAAGCATTAATACAACGGTACAAATCACCCAATGCATAATCAATGAAATTGCCAAGTGTGAGGAAATGGTGCCGAGTTTACAGTTGCGAGGAGGCGGGAGTCTCCCAAGGAGCGTGTGGGGGTTAATGAGCCATGGTCCAGAAAGTACCAAGCCTTAAACTTTCTCGGGAACCAACATTCCGTCACCAGAAACTTTCAGCAACTAACCAGGGTAGTGAGTGGTGTAGGGACAGGTCATCCGACTAATAGTTTCTCTTAGTAAAAAAAGAAATTTACTATTGGTTGTTTGTTTTATTTTATTTTATTTGCTGCCATGTGTAAAGTGTTTGGGAGGTAGGACAACTTTCCTTTTTTTTTCTTTTGTTTTTTAACATTCTTCCCCACTTGTTTTTTTTTCCTTTTAATACTTAAATAAAATTCATTTTAAAATATAAAAAACAAATTTCTTACCATTAATAAATTTAATTCCTTAAATAACTTTAAAATAATACTTTCAAACCTTTGGGTTGCGGCTCTAGAGACTGCAACTGTGAGAATAATAATGATGGCTGTGGATATTTACTCAAACAACGCAGATTGCATATAGCTCTGTCAAAAAGCTGGCTTCAATAGCTTGTTTCTCTACTCTGGAAGCTTGTCTATCTAACCTATTTTGTTCCTTTGGCTTTGATACTAATAAATATGAAAGATAAAGGAAAACACTAAGAGTTGAAAACTTACCAGAATAATAAACACAATATAATACACCGGCTATTATCTAAATACACTCCAAACTCAGGAAGAATCCTCTTTAAATACTATATAAAATCATTTAAATAATTTTAAAATTTATTATATTTATCTTAATTAAATTATCAATATATCAATTATCTCATATTTATGTATGGTATGTTAATGTCAAATTTACTTTCATAATTAATTAAATTCATGGATTGTCACAAATTTAACATTATAAATTTGATCCCAATAAATTCAAAACTAAGAGAAATTTTATAGCTATCAATTATGGCGAGCCAAGCCTAGTATTTTTTAATTTTAAATATTTTGGTGAATAAAAATGAAAACCGTAAATTGACTAAGAAGAATTTAAAATTTCAAAATTTTAATGAACTATTCTCATTTAGTCAATTCATTGCAATATCAATTTCTTGTCGCTTTAGTGAATTCGTTGCAACATCTATTTCTTGTCACCATTTTTTTTGGTAATTCATGTTAGAATGCATTTATTTCTATCACAATTTTTTGTAGATAAACTAGTAGAAGAAATTTTTATAAACTCAAAATACATAAAAATTGAAATAGGTAACATTATCTCAATTAAACTAATAATATTATACATCTCACATTAAAAAAATTATTACTTATAAAATTAAATTAATATATTATCTTTTAAATATAACTACCGACAAACCTGCTTCACACTCATATAAAAAAAAAACCATAGAAGAAAAACAAATAACAATCATCAAATTTCCACTCGACAAATAACATAAATTTGAAATTCGCCACCTCACCCTTCTTCATACAATGATTACGAATGAGCATTAACATTAGAGAATAGAGAATCTTTGACATTATGTGGAGAGGACTATAAACTATAGGGAAACTCATTACCTTGATGCTGAGATAACGGACATTATTATTGAAAGTGATGTTCTAAATAGTGCCGTACGATAGTCCTTTTGGGGTGACGTGCGCAACTTGACCCTCCACTTCACACCATGATGATGGTGGTCCCTGGAGTTCTCCTACTTTTCAGCCTTCCACTTTCACTTCCACTTGATGGCGGCAATGTTGTTACGTGAAGTTAACCTTTTGGCTTTATTCTCTTAAAGATGTGTGAGTGCATTACTTTGGGTGATGTGTGAAGTCCAATGTTAAGTATTTAGAAGACGATTAGTTACAATATTTTCATTTTATTATTTTAGTATTATATTAAGGAATCGTTTATCGAGGTAGAAGAATTTTCTGGATTGTTGAAGTGACTGAAATCTGGGCAAAACAATTTCAAAAAATCTTGTAGAGGCAATGTTTGAATCTTGTTTCTGATGGTGGAAATGGATTCAACATCATCAAAATTGTCGAAGTGACTGAAATCTGGGCAAAAACATTTCAAAAAATCTTGTAGAGGCAATGTTTGAATCTTGTTTCTGATGGTGGAAATGGATTCAACATCATCAAAAACGTCTAAGACACCAAAAATTTTGAAGTTTAACAATTATAACTTGGATTTACAAAAATCCTTGTTGGATTTTCTCTAAATATACCCGGAATTTCCATAACTTTCCGGGCAATTTCTCTGGCTAGTTAGACTAAGCATCATAGTTGAATAAGATGCGCAAATCAATTATGAAATAATTTATGGTACAATGAATAAGAGTTCTATCTTACTTTTTAAATATCATATTATTTTTGCTCATTAATTTAAACAAATGCGGTAGGATAGTTTAGTTTTTGCTATTTAAGTTAAGAAATATGTTAAATGAAAATTTACATAAAAAAATTATAACTTATATTGTTTAATATTAAGTAAATTAATAATGATTAATAAATTATTGGAATTTTACAATTTTGTTTTGCGAGGAACTAATAAATTGAGATGTGAAGCGGATAAATTAGTTGTTTCTCATGCACATGGACTTGCACAAATTTTGGTGGTTAGTAATTACTAGTAAGTCTATACATTTACAATTCTACTTGTTCTTAAGTGCTAAGGAAAACATAAATAATGGTGAGAAATAACTTTATTTACATGAAATTCCAATCCATTTTTTATTCAAAGACTTCCTAAATTATAGTGAGAAGTAAGTGATGGTAAATATGTTATTTACTTCCTTCTAAACTTAAGAATAAAAAATCACTTTTAAAATATCTAAAAAAATAATATATGAATATTGCAAATATATATATGGCATAAAATATGAAATAGTTATCAACATAATATTATCTTGTGCAAAGACTAAAATAAAATCTTCAAGATATGATCCAATCAATTGTTTAAATTTCAAAAAATATTTTTTCATTAATATTGAAATATAAATATTTATTTTCAAATAAACATTATAACTTACATTGTTTAGTGTTAATTTAATTATAATTAACAAACAAAAAACCTACTAAAATATTACTTTAATAAAAACTCATAAAATAATAAAAACACATTTAATGATTGAATTATTATATAATATTTAATATTTAATATTAAAAAAATAAAATAAAATAAAATTAATTAAATTACACTGGATTATAAATTTCATAAATATTGTAAATAATACTGAGAATTTAGGATTAATACAAATGTGGCAAAGTTTTCCAATAAGCAACTCACTTAATTTCATGGAGAAAATGGTAAATCGGCATATAATTAGTGTAAAAAGTGGTTCAATCAACACTGAATTTCATTTTGGTGGAAAATGACATATTTAGTTTAAAAAATTATTCAATTACCATTTCGTGTCTTTTCGTTAAAAATGACAGAGAAATCTATCGCAAATTCGTTGCTTCGTAGATTGAAAAAGTTATCTTTTAGAAAATGCTTTCGTTACATAGTGTATTTATTTCGTAATAAATTGAATAAAGTTATTTTTAAGGAATTTAGACTTCTGTGATCCATAATATTGTTTAGAGAATTTTCGGCCAAATCACATAAATAATAATTTGTCGAGAACCAACCAGTGTGGTTCAACTTGTCCTGACGATGAACCACACTGGTTGGTTCGAAACGCATCTATTATTTATGTGATTTCGCCAAGATTCTCTAAACAAAGTTATTTTTCTCCAAAATGTGCTTGTTTAGTAATTATGGCAGTAGTCTATAACGCGACTTTTTGAAAGCCTTTCTGGCAGATTTTTCCGGTCAAAATCTGGCAGCAATTCATTGGAATCCAAGTTTGATAGCTAGTTTCTGCACAATCAATGGTTCCCAGGGGTTTTTCAGGGCGCTGAATCCAAATATGCAGTTAAAAAACCATTTTAACTGCTAAAAATCAAGATTTAACCTCATTTCTTCCGCCGGATTTCGTCACCGGAATCTCGAAAAGTCGCAATTATAGACAACTCCGTATTAGTACTTGTAATTTATTTTATTTTCCTAGAATAGTGAATATACATGTGTTTTTTAGAATGCAGAATATAATGTGTTATTTTTTTATTATTTAAATTGTATTTTTAAATTACTAAGATAAAATATATATAAGATTAATACACGTTTTAAGCATAATTTTTTTTTTTTTCAAGTATTTCTTTTAAATGATATAAATATAACTAATTTACATTAAAATATTTTACATTAATTATATTGAGACACCTTATCACACATAAAATGAGTTTATTAAAATAATTATTTTCCAAGTTATGTCAATATTAATCTTTATTAAAATATTTTATTAATAATCACATTGATACTTTTTATATACAATATAAAATGTATTATTTTAACAATTTTTTTCTATATATAAATATATATGAAATTGACATCTACATAAATTAGTTAACATAGATCTTCAAATAGTTTATTTAAATCTCTTGTTAAAATATTTTTGAAAAGTATAAGATTTAAACATCTTACTCATACATTTTTTTTTAATTTCTATTCATTTTTTTATTATAGCCACGAACATTATTTTTCTATTTAAAACATAGTTTTTATTTTTAAAGGGGAATGGAGGGACGTGCAAACTTACACATCCCCTCATACTAGGATGTAGAATGAGCCTCTTGCCTAAAAAAGAAATACATAAAACGTAATTACATAGCTTGATGGATCCAAATAGAGAATGGATCCAGATAAAGAATAGATAAGATCCATTCATCATAAATACATAAAAAAAAAAAAAACAAGGATCAGACTGATCGCCACAAAAAATGAATTAGAAAAGACACGAGGACAACAGGAAATGAAGTCCAGACTAGAATACGCTTATCAGTCCATCCCTACAAACAAACCCAAAAACAAAATTTTAGAAATACTCTGCCCAACTAGCTTATAAACATAATAAATGATGATCAAAACTAGATTTAGGACCCATAGTCCATCTGAATCAGTTGCATGCCATTTGGAATTTGGAAGGACCATTTCCTAATCAGCAGAAAGCGCCCTTTTGTTTTTCAAAGAAAATTTTTCCTTCCTCCTCTTACAAAGCTTTTTTGAATAGCAGGTCAACTTGGTTATTCAATTCTTTAAGGATGTGATGATAAGTCAAAGATTAAAAAATGCCCTTTAGGTGAAGGATATGATTTAACCAAGAGCTTAAGAAGAGGACCATTAAACAACTCTTTCCTGACAACTAGTCCACCACATATTTTGAATCCCCATAGATGTCGATAGAGGAAATTCTCAAAGAAGTCGCCACAAAAAGAAGAGCCCAAGCAATGTCACTTCAACCTTAGTATTTGATCCAGCTCCATTGTTTAAACAAATGTAGGAAGTGTTATATGAAAAGACAATGGTGGCACCACTTCCACAAACCCATGCTTGATACATACCCATTGGAAGAACCTATATATATATAATATATATATATATATATATAAAGAATAGAGGATATTTTATAATAAAATCCCCGCGCGTAAAGCTGAGATAAGCTGAGATATAGTACATGTCAAAATTATTTAGACATTGTCTTAACTCATACTCTATTTTCTAGATATATCATGCTTAAACATTTAATGTTATTGGCCTTCTTACATCGCTTATAACAATGCAAAAAACGGTTAAACAAAGAACAAAATTTGCAATTCATCAAAATCGAGGTGCCTAGTTACGTGGCTGATAATTCTTAGAAACACTTTTGGCTTCATAATTCGCGGGTATAACTTCTTCATCTGAATTTGCTTCTCATCCATTTGAGGAAGTGTTATGTTTATAATTAGGGAGAGAATGAGAGTGGATTTTCAATCACAATAATCTCTTGAATTTTTAATTTCACTATTTATTTTATTCAGTGAGAAAAAAGATAAGCTTCTCCAATATTAATAGTTGTTTTTTCCAATCCCCAAACAAATTTAAGTTGCCTAGTGTTGTTGTAGTTAAATTTAATTTTAAATATAATAGTTAATAATGTTTTAATTAGCCATTTAATATAACTGAAATTATTCCTCGATATGATAGTAATAATTTATTATAACATTAAGAATTGTGGTTGATTTTTGTGTTGAAATAATATTTTGTAAAGTTTATATTTGATTTAATTAAACTTAATTATATCAACTCAATAATGGAATATCAATGAACTAATCTTTTATAAAAAGCTATTAAAAAAATAATAATTACAATTATGTTAGGTTGCTATATTTATAATATTTTTTCCTTTAAAGAATATTAAGAAAATATTATTTTAAATTTTAAAAACTATTTTTAAAGTTATTAAATTTGTGTAAGAATAAATATTAAATTGTTTTTTTTAATTGAAATTATTTTTGAATTTTGAATTTTTAAAATTTGAATTTCTAATTTTTGATTGATTGATGTCTAATGTTATGTAGTTTAAAATTTATTTTGCAAAATTAAAAATTATTTAAAAAAAAAAAATCTCTAATCAAAGGATCATGAAATATAATTAACTATATAAAATGCTTTTCCATAATTAATATTTTATTTCCATTCATCAACATACTTATTTTTTTTTATTTTTTTAACTCAAACGAGTATGATTTTATTTATTTGATAATAAGCTTAGAATTACACCATGGCAGGCAATGATACATATCTTTCGTTTCTGATTCTAACACTTTCTTTTGAGTTGTTACAGAATTCCATTTCCTCAAGGATTGCAGGGATGAAATAAGCTTTCATCGTTTGTGAGAAGTTGGCCTTTCCGGAGGGTACACCCTTTGTTCGCCATTAGATCTGCTTCTTTGTTCAGATTTCTAAGTATGTGGAAGAATTTGTAGGAGTCAAAATCGAGCAGAACTCTCTTCAGCCTATTTAGTGTTTTGTTGAGGCTTGCATTAGTGAACAGATTTTCTGTATTTAATTTTTTAATTATGATCTCAGAATCTCCAAAAGCTTGGAATTCTTTATCTCCTTTGTCCCTAACGATTTGACAAGCTTCGAGGTGGCCTAGGATCTCCGCTTAATTGTTGGTTTTCTGCCCAATGCCCCAACAAAAACTGTCCCTTTTTATTCCGTTCAAAGCGAAGATGACCCCTCCAGCTCCTGTTGCCCCAGGATTGCCTTTGGAGGCTCCATCGAAGAATATTGTTGTAATTTTTTGCGTTCTCCATCATTCTTGAAAGTTTTCTTCAGAGTCTCTTTTGCGCCAGGCCTGGTTTCCTGCTTGAGGGACTGATAGTTGCTTCCATGGTTGAGGGTGGAGGGGACCCAACCACCGCTCTTCTTCCGGGAGGAGCAGTGGATCACCTGTAAAGCTTTGTTGTTGCACTGCTTCTAGAAGAAAAGACTTGGCTTTTACCGCTACGGAGAGGGCAGTGTGTGCCTTTTCATTGAATATCAGATCGTTCATGGACAGCCAAATCTGCCAGCACACAAATTTGGGTATGGCGTTCCAGACTTTCCTCCAGATGGATATGATAGGAATTTTGTTGGGGTAACAGTGGTTCCATATGTCGAATAGATCAGCTACTGAGTTGTGAGTCAAAACTGTGATTTGTAGCCCATGGAGGGAGAGTCCCCATACTTCTTTCGCAAACTTACAGTCTATAAAAAGATGCTTGGCAGTTTCTAAGCTACTTCTGCACAACTCACATCTGTGCGGGCCTACAATGTTTTTTTTCATTAAATTATCTCCAGTTAGAAGCTTATCATGGGCCAGCGTCCAGAAGAAGAAGTTTACCTTGGACAAGGCGAGCGGTTCCCAAACTTTCTTCCAGAAATCCGGTGTTCTGTTGTTGTTCCTGTTTGGTTGGATGGCATTGTACACTTCTACTATGGTATATGTTCCAGAGCGCCCCCATCCCCGATTATCTTTAGAATTTATGTTTACTGGGGCCGCATCTTCCAACAATTCTTTGAGGATATGTTTCTGCTATTGAAGTCATTCAGGAACCCCGAGGAAGTCCCATCCCTGCCAATCTTCGTGCCTATCCCATTTGGATAAATTGTATATACTGGTGATCCCTGCACGTTCCAGCCATTCTTTTATCCCTGCGATTTCATCTATCTCTGCGAGCGGATTTTGATCCATAATTCGGTCAAACCACATATTTGTGCGTTTGCCATTTCCTGGAATTTTATACGCCTTTCCTTTAAATAAATTTAAGCTTCTGTTACAGAGTTTCCAAGTTTGCGTGCTATTGGGAATTTGACATGTCTGAAGGTTCTTGAGTGGCACGTTACGGGCATATTTGGACTTCAGCATTACGCTTACAGGGTGTGATGTTTTCTTAAAAAGTTTCCATAGTATTTTCCCTCCCATCGTTGAATTTGCCAGAGCTGGGTCGCGGATTTGCAATCCGCCTTCCGTAATTAAGCGCTTCACCGTCTCCCATTTGACAAGGTGAATTTTTTGCTGGTTTCCCTTTCCCCCTTGCCAGAGAAAATCACGCAGGATTCTTGATATTTGATCTGTCACTCTCTTTGGGGCAAGAAGATAGGCTGCTTGATAGATTGGGAGAGCCGATAACACGGATTTTATCAGAATTACCTTGCCTCCTTTTGTGAGCCAATGTCCACCCTAGGAAGCAATTTTTGACTTAATTTTGCCGATGATTCCCGTCCACAGCGTCCTCTTATTGGTCCCAATTATGATGGGGAGACCGAGATATTTTATCATATCCCATTGGGCATGACCTTTGAAGCCTAGAATGTTTGCTATGCCTGTGAGTTCTTGCTGCCCAATATTCCATCCATATACTTCACTTTTCCTTTCGTTAATGGAGGCACCCGATACCCTGTAGTAATGTTTGAGGACTATATCCATAGCTTTAGCAATTCGAGCAGATGCCCCTCCCAAGAGAAGAGAGTCATCCGCGAAAAGGGCATGGTTCAAAGCTAGGGAATTGATTGATGGTTTAAGGCCTGGAAGGGAGCCTGAGGATTTTTCGAAGGATAACTTTCTGCTGAGGGAGTCTGCCATCAGAATATACAGGAAGGGAGAGAGTGGGCATCCCTACCTGAGACCTCTCTGGGCTTGGAAGAAGGAGGTGGGGCGACCATTGACAAGGGGGGGATCCAGGGATTCTGAGTGCAGGCAGTGATGAGATTGACGAAGTGAGAGGAGAAGCTGAAGGAGAGGAGGACTTTGAACAGAAGGAGCGGTTGACTCAGTCGAACGCGTTGGCCATGTCAAGCTTTATCAACATTCCTTTTTCCTTTCGCTGATTGCTTGAGTGAATAGTCTCCTGGACTTGGATGACATTGTCCAGGATGTGTCTGCCTTCTACAAAACCCCCTTGATTGCATGAAATCAACCTACTAAGCAATGGTTTCATCCTAGTAGCTAGGAGCTTAGCCAGAATTCTATAATATGCATTGCAAAGCGATATTGGCCTAAATCTGGCAAAGGTTTCGGGATTGGTTTCCTTGGGGATGAGAGCGAGGTAGGTGGAGTTGGTTCCTCCTCCTACCTTGACTTTTTTCATGAAACCTTTTATCATTTTTAATAGATCTTCTTTGATGATTTCCCAACAAGTCTTATAAAAATGAATGGTGAATCCTTCTGGCCCAAGGGCCTTATCCGAACCCATAGACCAAATGAATTTGATGATCTCTTCTTCCGTGATAGGTTGGGTGAGAGCTGAGTTTTCTTCAGAGCTGTCCAGAAGAGGGATGTTTGAGAGGAGATCTGCAATATCTTCCTTGCTGCCATGATTATCTGCGGTATACAAACTTTTATAATGTCTTTCAACTGCCTCTTTTATTTGACTGAAGCCTTTACATAGCTGTCCTTCTGCTGTTGTGATTTCAGAAATGTGGTTCCTGGAGAGTCTTGCTCTAAATTGACGGTGAAAGAAGGTGGTGTTACGATCTCCAGCTTTCAGCCACAGACTTCGGGATTTTATTCTCCAATGTTCTTCCTCTGTTCTGAAGGATCGGAATGCTGAGCATTGGATTTTAACTTCTTTATCTAGCAGGGATGTGGTTATCTCTCTACTTTCCATTTCAGTTTGCAATGCATCTAATGCCTGAACTTTTTCTTTTCTTTGACTGGAAGGATTCGGGGCAGGCTTCCTTATCCAATCCTTCAGGGCTAACTTTGTAGCTTTGAGCTTCTGTTCCCATACATAGCTGGAGGACCCAGTGACTGGTTTGACCCACGCAGTTTTCACTGTATCTATGAATTCATTCCTTTCTATCCAGAGGGGACTGAATCAAAAGGGGATTGGGCCCATATCTTCTTCTTCTTCCAATATGAGCTGGACTGGTTTGTGATCTGAGGTCAGCTTAGGGAGGATTTTTGTGGTGATAATTTTCTTATTTATCGTCAGAGTGCCTTGTACTAGGAATCGATCCAGGCGGGCCGCGATATGATCTACCCCCACTCTTTTGTTGGTCCATGTATATTTCCCTCTGATTGGAGTAAAATCTATTAATTCCCACCGCTGTATAAGGTCTTCCACTAGGGGGAGCATGGGATCTCTATTGTTAGTTCCTCCCCTTTTTTCTTTGGGTTTTAAGACGATATTTAGATCCCCAGCAAGGATGATGTTGTTTGGGGATCGCTGCTCTAAGAATTCAAAGAGAGAATTCCAGCAGTCTCTCTTTTCAGAATAATTAACAGGTACATAAAGATTGAAAAGGGAAATGGTCAACTTACTTGTGCAGTGCGTTAGTTCTGTGTAGATCCAGTGCTGGGTCTCGTGGAATTTGTTCAGAAGGAAGAGGTCATCTGCCCAAAGGGTTGCAAGTCCTCCGGTTGAGCCTCTTGAGCTGACTGCTCTTCCCGTGCTTTTCTTCCATTTCTTCTTACTGATATCTAGAAGGGTATTCCCTTCTATCTTGGTCTCTTGGAGCAAGAGGATGTCTGAGGGTTCTATTTTGAGTAGGTCCTTGACTGCTTCTGCTTTCGAGGGATTGCCCAGGCCTCTGCAGTTCCAAGAGACGAGACGCATTATTTACCAGAGGTGGGTTGAGAGCCTCCCTTAGGGGGCCTGGTCCTAGAGTTTCTCCCAATAGACATCTCTATAGTGGGCTTACTTCCTTGAGTTTTAAGCCTTTCCGCTTCCTCTTCCCTTATTTCTCTACGAGATTTCCTACCAACTTTTCTTGTGGGCTGCTCGAAGGTTTCATCCTTCGATGAACCAGAACTGTTCGCTAGTTTTTTCCTAGTGACTTCTACATATGAAGGATTAGAAGGGCTCCCTTGAGGAGTTTCCTGATGTGCCATTTCACCGTCTTCTTTGTTGGTGATGCGAGGATCTATCTGTTCGAGATCTTCAGTAACTGTTGTAACTAGGATGCTTTGTCTGCTTTCTTTGGGTTTTTGGTTCTTTTCTTGAGTGGGATTGGAGCTTCTTGGTGCCTCTTTCTGAATACCTTTCCCGCTGCCTTTTTTGTGATTAGTAGTTTTTTGGATTAGGGTCCATTGTTCACCACTTTGTTGTTCTGGTTGTTCTTCCGCCTTTTTCTTGCAGTGTTTGGTGAAATGTCCGTAGCCGTGGCAGTGTCTGCACTTAAAGGGAAGTTGTTCATAATCGAGCTCTTGTACATGCGTCCATCTTGTGACTGTAAGATTGATGGCTTCCGGCAGGCCTTCCTCCAGATCTACTTCAACGCAGATGTGAGCACATGAATATTGATCTTTTCTTACGGCTTGTTCTATGTATTTTCCTAATCCATTGCCAATAATCTGGAGAGACTTTTGGTTCTGGCAATGGAGTGGGAGGTGGGGGAGTCGCACCCACACCGGAACAGCAGATGGGACATCCTAGGCTGGATCAAAGTCTAGCGACCATTTGTTGAGGTATAGTCCTTGGGGGCCCAAGAAATAGGGTCCATTTCTAAAGATTAGGCTTTTATCCTCTGCACTTTCGAAAACGAAGACAAAGAAACCTTTGCCTACGAAGTAACTTTTTATACCTTCTTTGATTAAGGGTTTCCAATTCCTTTGAGTCCAGTCCTCTACCGATTTGGGAGAGGGCCAGAGGCCCATGAACTGGCCTATGAGTCCTCTCTCAGCTAGATTCAGTGCTGCCTTGCACGTTTCTTCTTCCGGGAGTGCTACCAAAGGTATGGTTTCCAACTTTTTTACAAATTTCTGTTGAATGGCTGATGGCGGGCACTTATTTCCAGTTGCTATCATTGCTTTGAATGCTGTAACCTCTGGAGGGGGAGGCGGGGGCAGATTCATAATGTTTGGGTCCTCAGAAGAAGGCATGGCTGGGAACAGCAACGCAGGAGCCTGTGCCAGCCCTTATCCGAGATGCGTACCACTTCAACTAGATCAGCCAACCGTTGGGAGCGATTCAGGGGTGTCGAGGCAGGTGATCGAGCCTAGCAGCAGAAGGCTGCCAGGCGGGGAGGTTGTAGGAGGCAGCTCGATGATGGGGGTGGCTAGGTCAAGCCTGAGCAGGCTCGCAGCGCAGCAATATATTCATGTATAACAAATTCATCATCATACCTATTTTTTTTTTTTGGACAATAACGGTTATATTGAAAAGGGCGGTAAACCAGCTACCGCGTGCTTTACAAGTCTGAAGAGTCCATTACAGAGAACAGGGGAGAATGTGAAAATGCAGATCCAATCCGGGAGAAATGCAGGTCAAATCAAGGTTCTGAGCTGGAGCGATAAACTACTTCTGCGTGTTGAAGGCTGTAGATGCGATGGCACCTCCTGCAAAGTCTTCAAGCGGATCATGAGCTGACTGTATATCGATTTTCGCTTCAGATGGGCCGCCTGTGAATCTGTGATGAACCGTTCCAGCAGACTTCCTTGGCACAAGACTAGTGACCACAAAATGAAGGATTTCCACCGCTGATATTGCCAACAGAGAATGGGAGGATTCGCAGATGGTGTTCCCCGGGGAAGACCGACTCTGAAATTTCTGGAATATGAGTTAAAAGGCCCAGCCAACAGAGATAGGATAGTTTGGTTAAGAGTGACCCTTTCCAGCCTTTAACTCGACATCAACAATGAGTATATGCTGTCGCTTTTTATGATTTGAGCCCCTTCAAAAACAGAAGTAATCACTGATAGCTGCTTGCAATATGTATTTTTTACTGGAATATGAGTTTAAAGTCCCAGTCAACAGAGATAGGATAGTATGGTGATCAGTGACTCTATCCAGCCTTCAACTTCTTTTTCAACAATGCGTATATGCTGCCCCTTTTTATCAGACTCAAATAACAGACTGAAATGAAAACTGTGGATAATCCGGAACATGAAGCTACAAATAATTCCCACAGAGGCTTGAAAACCAGCATACTCGAAATTTGGATTCAGCTTTGGGAGGTCTGGTTACAAAATTGATTTAACAGAGAACTCCTATTTCAAATAGGGATGGAGGGACGAGCTGGAAATTTAAGGTATTGAGCAAGATGATTCAGTTGAGTTTATTACCAGGGATCTTCGAGAGCAGAGGACACCAAGGTTGGCCTCATTATCAGCTAGGGAGTTGAGGTTCCTTAAGATATGAAAGAAAGATATTTTGTTGAATTTAGGGAGCAGAAGTCTGATTTTCTTAATGATAGAGGCTAACTGAATCTGGTGAGAGTTCTTAGGACGAAGCATGGCCTGGATGATGAGTCTTGAGTCTCCGAAGACTGCGAGAGAAAGGATATTTCTTTTGATCGCCTGAGTCAGCCCTTGCCACAATGCCAGAGCCTCCGCTCTGTTGTTAGTTTCAATTCCTAGACCCCAATGGAATCTCAGTTCCGGAAAGCCTCCAGGGCTCAAAAGAACTCCCCCACTGCCAGCGACCCCAGAGTTTCCTTTAGAAGCCCCATCGAAGAATAAACAATGCTCTTCCAAGGCCGATCTCCACTTGATAAATTCTTGTTCTTCCAGCCTGATCTCCCAGCTGGAATGAACGGGGACAGATTGAGGGGGCCTTTCCTTTAACTGTGGAACTAATTCTTTAATCCAATTCTCTTCTTCTATGAGCAATCTTGTTTCATTCCTTGATGTAGCGTTGGCTTCTAGAGCCTCTCCCAACAAAGCCTTTATTTTAGAGATAACTCTTATTGTAGTGCAACTTTCTTCTCGAAAAATTCTGTTGTTTCTTTCCAACCATAATTTCCAGCAAATGAACTTAGGGATCCACATCTAGCTGGTTTTGAGAAGACTTTTGTTTTTAAGACAGAAGGGAGATAAGCTGGCCCAAGTTCTGAACAAGGCAGGAATGTTGTCTGGGAGATCGAGGATAGTGGGCTCTAACAGTAGCACCCCCCTCCAGACTTCTTGGGCAAAGGGGCATAGCAGCAACAGGTGATTGGTAGTTTCTTCATCAGATCTACAGAGGGGACATCTGGAAGGTCCTTCCATTCCTCTTCTTCTCAAATTATCTCTGGTGAGGATGCTTTGATGTGCCACGGTCCAACAGAAGAAGTCTATTTTTGGTAGAGCTGGAAAGTCCCATATAAATTTCCATTGGGCCGGATTTGGAGGAACATGGGGAGCAGCCATAATTCTTTTGTAACCTTCAGCAACAGTATATTGACCAGATATGGACCCCCAGCCTCTTTTATCTTTAGCATTGGCTTTTGAGGGAGATTTTCCTTGAAGCATATCTAGAAGTAAAGAGGCTTCCCCCTGCAGCATTATGGGGACCTCCCCCAGATTCCACCCATCCCAGGTTGTGTCAGGAGCTTCTTTCCAGTTCGAAATGTCCCACAATGTGTGCAGATTACGAGATTGAAGCCACTCTTTAATGTTTGCAAGACCATTCACCTGCTTCATTGGCTGGTCACCCAAGATCGAATCATCCCACATATTGATTTTCCTTCCATTGCAAGGGATCCAATATAGGTGTTGGCTGAATTGCTCCCTTGCAGCATTGCAAAGATTGAATATTGGTGAACCTTTTAGAGTTCTTGGGGGATTATCCAGGCATCTCAAGCGCTGCCCTTGGAAGTATTTCTTCCAAATAACTCTTTTACTCCAGCTAGTTTTTCCAGAGACTAAATTCCATAAGGTCTTGGCTCCCAAAGCAAAATTTTGAGCAACCAAATTGCGTAGCTGGAGGCCTCCTTCCTAAAATGGAATCTTGAGAATTTCCCAGCTCACTAAATGGATTCTTCTGTCATTGTTATTCCCACCTTCCCACAGAAATCTTCTCAACAGGCTATCTAACTTACTAAGAAAGGTTTTTGGGGCAAGGAGGATTGAGTTTTGGAATAGAGGCATGCTTATTAGGACCGATTTCATGAGGATGAGCTTCCTGCATTGTGCAACCATGAGGCACCCCAGGCTTGGATTCTGTTCTTTATTTTGTCAAGCAGCGGTAGCCAGTGAGCAACTTTAGGCTTAGTTTTGAAGATTGGAATCCCGAGATATTTAAATGACTCCCAATTTCAGTTTCCTTCCATTTCTAAAAGTCTTGCTATGTCAGACAGTTCTTTAGTCGTGCAGTTCCAGCCATAGATGGAGCATTTTCTATAATTGATTTTGCTGCCCGAGATCAGCCTGTAAATTTCCAGTTCCCTCTTGAAATGCCTGGCAGAAAACAAGCTGGCTCCTCCAATCAGCAGAGTGTCGTCAGCAAATTGGGCATGATTTATGTCTTTCACCTTGTGAGTAGTTCTGAGGCCAAGAAGAGTTTGAATTTGCTGATTATGATCTAGTTGGAAACTTAACACCGAGGCTTGGACAGCATATAGGAGCGGAGACAAAGGGCATCCCTGTCTCAGGCCCCTAGAAGCTTGGAAGAAATCAGTAGAACGGCCATTAACCAAGGGCACAATCCAAGGCGAGGAAATACAGGCTTTCACCCAGTTGATGAAATTTTTTGAAAAGCCTAGCTTCTTCATCACAGCAAACAGAAAATCATGTCTCACCCTGTCAAATGCGTTAGCCAAATCGAGCTTAATCACCATGCCTTTCTCCTTTCTTTGGCAACTAGAGTGGACGGCTTCTTGGACCAGCACAATATTATCCAAAATCTTTTTGCCTTTTATGAATCCGCCTTGATTTTCAGGGATGATGTCTAGCAAGATGTTTTTCAGCCTGTTGGCTATTATTTTGGAGACCAGTTTATAGCTGGAACTACACAAAGATATTGGCCTAAATCTACTAAAGTCAGAGGTGCCTTTCTCTTTTGGGATAAGAGCTAGGAAGGCTGAGTTGATGCCACCACCTATCTTTACACAATTCTGGGATTTTCTGACCATCCTCAGAAGATCTTTTTTGATTGTTGACCAGCAAGTCAGAAAGAACCTGACAGAGAACCCATCTGGCCCTGGGGCTTTATCAGGCTCCATATTATTCAGTGCCTCCTCAAGCTCTTCCATACTGATCGGGGCTGTCAGCATATCGTTATCCGATTCCTTGACACAATTGGGAATTAAATTGAGCGGATAAGAGTGGGGATCAATGTCTGAGTCTTCAGGAGCCGAATACAGGTCTTGAAGGAAGGAGTATGCAGCTTTCTTGATGCCTTCGAAATCCTTGATCACAGTATTCTGGAGTTGGATTTCTGAGACTGATTTGAAGTTCTTTCGGGCTTCCGCTTGCTTATGAAAGAAACTGGTGTTCTTATCACTGGATTTCAACCAGAGCATCCTAGACTTCTGCCGCCAAAACTCTTCCTCCTCCCTGCTTGATCTATGAACCTCTTTTTGGAGCTCAACTTCTTTTAGAAGCATACCTTGAGAAACAGGGATTTGCTCCATTTCTATTTGATGAGCAGCAAGCCTATTTGTATTTTCTTTTCTTTTGGATGTGGGGGTTTGCAGTCTTTTAGCCCAGTCTTTTAGATTTCTTTTTAGAATCCTGATTTTCTCTTCCCACACAAAGAAAGGAGAGCCATGGACGGGCCTATTCCAAGAGTCGGAGACCACCTCTTGAAAGCCTTCTTGCTGGATCCACAAAGGGCTGAACTGCAAAGGGATGGGGCCAAGATTGCAGTCGAGAGAAAGCTCGAGAAGAATTGGCTTATGATCAGAGGTGAGATTTGGGAGAATTTTAGAGGATGCCATAAGACCGCTGGTTAGGAAGGAAGAATGGACAAGAAATCTGTCCAGACGGGCAGCAATGTGATTGGGGCCTGTTCTTTTATTGGACCAAGTGTATTTTCCTAAAGAAGGTTTAATATCCTCCAGGTCCCAGCCCAGCATTATGTCTTCAACCCATTCTCTGGCAGGATCCCTGACAATGGAACCTCCCTTTTTCTCATCAATATCAACGGTGACATTGAGGTCACCTGCTATTATGATATTCTCGGGGTTTTGCTCTAAAAGAAATGTATGAAGCGAATTCCAGCAGATTTTTTTCTCACTTGACAAAACAGGAGCATAAACATTAAACATACTTACTTGCTGACCAGAACTCTTGTGAAGGAGCTGAGTGAAGAGCCAGTGAGGGCTGCTTTTTTCTTGAATAAAGTCATATATGGTGCTGTTCTAGAAGGTGGCTATTCCACCAGAGGCACCTCCTGCACTAACCGCTTTTCCATGGCCTTTGTTCCAAAAAATCCTACTAGATTTGAGGATGGAAAGATCCTCCAGCTTTGTCTCCTAGATTAGGAGGATTTCAGGCGAGTATATTCTCACTAAATCTTTCAGGGCTTCCTCTTTCGACCTGCTGCCTAAACCTCTGCAGTTCCAGGAGACGTATTTCATTATTTACTTTTGTGGGGAGAGGAGGCTCCCATTGGAGCCTTGTTGCTTTTGCGACCAGATCTGGTATTCATCATTGATTTGAGAGTTTTTTAGGATCCCTGGAGGACATCTTTGTAAGTTTCTTCCTCCCTCCGTTTCTTCTTGGATTTCCGCCCTCTAGTCGTCTTGATTGGAGTGGCCAACGAATTGTCAGATTCAGAATCTCTCTCTTCTGACTCGCCTTCAGAGTCTGAGCCTAGGCTAATGTGATCTTCATTGCCTTCGTTTCCTCTCTGACACTCCTCTGATGTGGGATCTGTTGATTCTATTGCATTTGTTTTTCCTTGTTTCTCCATATTTCCGGTTTCTTCTTGGTTCTCCTTATCACCCATCTTTTCTCCAGATGGAGATCCGACTTTGGCAGCACCGACTTTTGAGTTGATGTGAGGATTTCCCAATGGGGCGGAAGTTTTCTGTCCGGAGGGTTTTGGGATAGCTTTTCCCTTTCTGATTTCTTTCCAACCTTCTTCTTCAACTGTGTTCCTTGATGGGGCTTTTGGGCAGTTTCTCTGGAAATGTCCATGCTCATGACAAGTTCGGCATTTGAAAGGCAATTGCTCGTAGTCCAACTTCTGGTAGTGCTGCCATTCTCCAACTTTGAGTTTAATCGCTTCTGGTAGCCCGGCTTCCAGATCGACTTCTACACAGATTCTAGCACAAGTATATTGACCCTTGTGATCAGCTTTGTCAATAAATCGACCCAGCCCATTACCGATCTTCTGCAGAGATTGATAGCTCCAACAGTGAAGAGGGAGATTGGGTAAACGAACCCAGACCGACGCCTCCTTGGGGACATCAACAGATGGATCAAAGTCAGGACTCCATTTATTGAGATATAGTCCCTGATTTCCAATAAAGTACGGCCCGTTTCTAAAAACTAGGTCGCGATCTTCCTTGGTGGTAAATTCAAATATGAAATAGCCTCGCCCTACAGCATAACAAATCACATTATTTTCCAGCTGCGGTCTCCAGTTTCGTTGTATCCAATCGTCTGTGGTCTTAGTGGATGGCCATCGGCCCATAAACTACCCTACCAGGCCTTTGTCAGACAACGCAAGAGCTATTTTAATCGATTGCTCCTCTGGGAGTGCTATCTCTGGAATTTCGTCAAGCTTTTTGATGAATTTTGGGATTTCAATGTGCTGATGCTGCTTCCCTTTCTGAGTTAACAGCCTTCTGAAGGCATCTGCAGAGGATTGAGGAGGGGTGGGAGCAGACTCCCCACCCCCGGGACCGCTCATGGCAGCGTCCAAGAACTTGTCAGCGGCAACCTACAGGCGTTTCCAGCAGCAGCGCGCGCGTCTAACTAGACCTCCCATCATCATACCTATTTTTAATAATAAAACAATTGTAGTTTTTTTTTTTTTTAATTGGATAAGTCCTTTTGCTTGTTTTTTCTATTTTAGTTTTAAAATTTAAAAGAATTCCTAGTTTACATTTATTTTACAATTGTTTACTAGTTGCAAAGGAATTTCCAAATACTGTTAAACCTCTATATAGGTTTAAAATATTAATAACTATAAAACTTTCTATATTTTTTATAGTTTTAATAAAATCATATTCTTATTTATTGATTTGAAAATTATAAAATTTTAAAAGTGTTTTAAATTACTAATTTTATATATATATAAGACACTATACTTCTGATTGAACAAAAAAACAATTAATATGAGAAAATTTTTCGCTATCAATTATTTTAGGTTATTACTTTTTATTTTATTTATTTTGCATTTCATTAAATAAATACTAAGAGTGAACTTTTTTATATTATATATTTTTATTGATTCAAATTTTTTCTTAATACCATTTTTAAATTTAAAAAATAATATATATTATATATATATATTATTTATTATTTATATATATATATAATAATAATATTTAATTAGTTAATTTTTGTTATAATAAAAATAGCTAAAATAATATATTTATATATTATTATATATATATTATATTATATTATATATAATATATATATATATATATATATATTTTAATTAAGTTAATTTTTGTTATAATAAATAATAGCCTAAAATAATAGCCTCAAATAAGAGTAATTTAAGTATTATTGGTAAATTAAAAAGACAATATGATAATGGTGAATGTTATAGTCTTAGTTTAAGTGAGAAGAGTTAAGAAGAACATAGCTCGAAAGCACCGTTTAGAGTTAGAGGCAATTTGGAGGTCAAACCAATATTGCAGGTTGGTACAATATTCTCATTGATATATGTATTGTAAATATTTTATTGTTTGTAATTACAAAGGTAAATCACTTTAGGTTTGAACTGTTTAAATATGTAAATGGTAATACAAATATTAGTGATCAAGTTAATGGAGATAGAGTGAGTGGAGATAAAATTATTTCTAATGAAAGAAAAATTTAATATAATTAAAATATAGGATAATATATTAATAAAAATGATTTTGGTTTTATCACATGGTAATTTGAAAATGTTCTGATGTTTATTTATTATTATTGTAAGGCACACAAAAATTTAAAAAAAATCAAGATAAATCATTCTCTGTAGATTTTTATCCTCGGCTAATTTGAGGTTTATTGACATTGGTTTATTCGAGCATTCTGAATGCCATCTGAGTATACAAAATTAATTATGTATATATAATTTTTTTAGATTATTATATAAATTTAAGTGTAATTAGTGTAAACTATTAAGACAATAATTTATTTTTTTATATTATAAATTTGTAGGTGTTTTTCTCTTAGCTTCACTATAAAATAATTTTCATTTTTTACGAAATATTAACATTTATGAAATATATAAAAAATATATTTCATTATGAAATATTAAAATTTTTATGAATATATAAAAATGATTTAAATATTTAATTATCCTATTATTTATTATTGACCTTATGTAATAAAGTTGGAATGGTTTGAATGTGGAATTAATAGATATTGAACTCATCAGCTAACAAATAAGATGTCTCTCAACGTTAATTAATACATTTCCATAATTTATTATTTTGAAATAGCATAGTTAAGGATTACCATGTATGGAAAATAAATGAAAATGGTATTATATGTTTTTCTGTACATGGTTATATATTTAGGGACATCCAGAAAAAAAGACCAATCTTTAAAGAAGAAGCTCATAGTGCTAATCTTTTATTAATAGATTATTTGGTGTACATGGTTATATATTTAGGGACATATTATATATTAAATTTATTTTTTATAAATTATTAAAGTTATGGATTAGAATCACTACTTATACAAATAATTCATGATGCCCTTACCACTAACACATTTTTAATAGAATATATTTTTAGTTGTTCATGCATTTTTTGAATAATGGTTGGGTATAATTGTATTAGTGTACTTGTGTAGGGCTTCAATTAATGGGTAAATTTGCATGTCCAAAATGTGATTAAAAAATGATACTTTGAAATTCAAAAATTTAAGGAAATAAGTGTTTGATGAGGAGTAAGAACTTCTTCCCTAAGAACCATGGTTATTGAAGTAAAAAATATATATTTTTTAATGGGAAGGAAGACACTCAAATAAACTATGAAGAACAACATCACATATGAAGAACAACATTACATAGTGACAATGAAAAATAAAATATAATAATAATCATCAAGGTAACCAATTGATCTCCATATCATAAATAAAGTTATATAGTTTGTGTTTATATTCATTTTTTTTTCTCGTATCTAACCATTGTTGTTTCATTCATATTTCATAAAATTTGTTTATTAATGGGATTTAGATAAATTGATGAAATACAAAGTAATGGAAACAATGTAGTTCTAGGTGAGATCATGAGGGCTTCACTTAATGAACCTTAAACATATCACGTGTGTTCATGGCATACTAAACAATACCCCTAATTTGACTATATATTGGAAAATACCTCTAATATTAGCATTATTTAAACCCCTACCAATACAAACCCAATACACCTTACCAATTTAAAAAACCCGTACTTTCACTAGATATTGTAGGTATCCATTTTTCATTAACATTTTTTATACCCTGTTATATTTTTTTATTAACATTGAGTTCCATTTTTTATACCTTCCAATATAAAAACCCTTTATCCCTTATATATCCCCCAATATATTATGTCATTTTTTCCTCAATATATATCTCCCAATATATTATGTCATTTTTTCCTCAATATATATCCCCCAATATGAATGCACGTGTTATAGTATTGCTCCCCTAGTGAAGCCCCCATGGGTGAGATAATGCTCAAACTGAGAGAATGCCCTTCACTCTTATGTTCATGAGACCAACATCAACTTACATTTAAGGAAATACAATATAGTTCAACAACTTGAGTAGATTCCTAAAAAATAGGGTTTGAAGAACTAATTAAGACAAACAATCCTAATGAGACAATATCAAAGTATAATAATGCATAACAAAGCCTAATAATATTCATTTCTAGAATTTGTCTATTATTTGGCCAGTGCTCCACCTTAATGGAGAAATTTTCTCTCTACAACACATAATTGATCTCTAAACATTTTAAACTTTTTCTTTCCAAGAGGCTTTGTGAAGATGTCAACCACATTTTAATTGTGTTACAATAAATTAGATCATTCTCCTTTGATTGCATCTTTTCTCATACAAAATGATGGTGGTTATCAATGTGCTTTGATTTGGTGTGATACATAGGATTGTTGGCTAGTTTGATGGAACTTTGATTATCACATTCGATAATCGTTGGCATTTTTCGTTCTTCTAATGCAGGAGCATTCTTTCTCCCAAAACTATCAAATTGTTTTTGGAGACAAAGCTCCAAAGGGGGTTTCAACATGGAGAAGAAATTCTAATTCCTTATTGTAAATAATTCTAGTTTCTTTAATTATCATAGAAAGCATGAGAGATTTAAGGGTGATTTTTTGAGTGATTTTAGGGATAGATTGAGCAATTTTAGGACTTAGAAAATTTGATTTATAGAGTGATTTTAGGATCTGGAAAATCTATGATGTTTCTAATTCTATATATTGTAAGCCCGCGAGCAATAAAAAAAGAGAGTAAGAGGAAAAAGGACGACAGGAAAATGAATGTGAAATCAAGCCATATAGAAGAAGGAGAGGTTATGAGTAGATGTATGTATAAATTATGTTAATGAAATGAAATTTTCACTATATGATTGCCTCTACACAATTGTGTAATTTAAATTTGAATTTATCAATTCATAATGAATGGTAGATAGTGAAATATATCAGGTGAAGGAAGCAATTTATGTTATGCCTGATTTTTGAGTTGGGGGTCATTATGTGCGTTTGGTTTGTGACTCAAAATGTATATTTTTGTAGTATCTTTATTTTGCAGGCATCAACACATTGTATGTTGATTTCAGGGGGCCAACGACCTGATGTAGTGATGTAAGGCATGTAAGAGGCAACAGGGGATCATGGTTGAGTACAAACATCTTGGAGAACTAGAGAATCTAAAATGTTGGGAAGTTTGTCGGTGATTTGTATGATGTCACGATTTTATTGGAGCCAAGAGCAACTATTGATAGAGGGGACGAGGGAAGCCATTCCTGAGCATAGGGACATGTTCAAAGGTGGAGAACCAATAATGTAATTATTTCAGGTTGTTATTTTTTTCCCATTGACGAGGACGGAGTGTTGAGGGGCGCTATGAAAATATTTCCAAGCGCGCTACGAAAATATTTTGTAGCACATCCAACAATGGATTTCTGCATTGTGTGGTACCCAGTTTACCTTCCGACTGCCTCATTTACATCAAATTTTGGTATCATAGTGGGTTTGTGACATAGATATGCATGTGATAGAGTTACATTTTGTGTTGGTGGTATTGTCTACTAAAAAGAGAGATGACAATGCAAGCAAGAAGAGCACAAGGTTGTGGAGGGAGAACCATAGCTAATGAAAACTTTGAGAAGAGATACAGAGGCTGCAAGCTCGTTTAGAGGCCATGGAGGCCATCAGGCATCGATACCCTAATGTGGAGATGAGAGCAAGTCAGAGGAAGAAGCTACAATAGAAAGCGCAACGCCTATGGATCAAGCTCTGGAGGTTAAATTGTTGATGTCAGTTTTAAGCTCAAGTTTAAGACCGAAACCTAAGTTGTCTACCTATGATGGAAGTATGGAAGTTGAGAACATGATGGGTTGGATTACTGAAATAGACAAGTATTTTGAATACAAAGAGATTGAAGAAGATAAGCGGGTGAAATTTGTTGTAGCTAGGTTGAAAGACCATGTTGCATTGTGGCGGGACAATGTGCAAGATGAAAGAAGGAATAAGGGGAAATCATTGACTAAAAGTTGGGACATGATGATAGCCAAGATGAAGGGAAAGTTTCTACCAAAATACTATCAGTTATTCCTCTACAGACAGGTGCATAACCTCAAGTAAAGGCTGCTAACAGTTAGAGAATATACTGAGGAGTTTTAAAAGGTGAATTTGAAGGCAGATTATGTAGAAGACACCCCAGAGAAGAAAACAAGGTAAATCAATGGCTTGAAGCTGGAAATTCAAGATGAAATCAGTATGCTTTCTCCTTGGATGATGGAAGAAGCATACCTTGAAGGTGGAAGAGAATAAATTGAGGAAGAAAAATTCAAGCAGAGGTTGTGGTTTTAGGGGAAAAGGACATACCACTGGAAGAAGGAAGGCTCCAGACCAAAAGAATGATGCAGGGAACTCGATATAGAAAGGACAACAAGAGAAATAAGGTGACTCCAGAGGAGGAAGACCTTACCAGAGAGGTAGAGGTAGAGGAAGAGGAAGATATAATGTTTATGAGTGCTATAAATGCATGCATCTAGGTCATAGATCTTTTGAGTGTCTCGAGAATGAGAAAGGAGGACAAAGAGATGCATATGCAACTCAACCGGAAGTAGTAGAAGCACATGCACATGTGGTAGAAAATGCACCAGAAACAAGAGAAGCTTTAATGATGAATAAGGTCTTGTTGAAACCAACCAAGGAGATTGTTGAAACCAACCAAGGGGACTATTGAACCAGCATAGAGGAAAGCCTTGTTTAGGAGTGTTTGCAAGGCCAAAGGAAAATGTTGCAATGTGGTGATTGACAGTAGAAGCACTGATAATCTAGTTTCCACATAAATGGTGGAAAAACTTGGATCGAAAAGGATGAGGCATCCGACACCATATAAAGTGTCATGGTTGCAGAAAGGTCACCAATTGTTGGTAAATGAGCAAATAAAAGTAGATTTCCAGATCGTCCGATATAAGAATAAGGTATTTTGTGACATCATTCTAATGGATGTCTGCCACCTTCTTTTGGGACGACCCTGGCAGTTTGATAGGAAAGTGGTGCATGATGGAGAGAGAAATACCTATAAGTTTGAAAAGGATGGCATTAATTACACCCTTGTACAACTAAAGGAAGAAAGTATAGATGGGACAAGTAGATCAAAAGCATTGTTGTTGGGAGGAAAGGAATTTCTGCAACAAATGGAGGAAGAAGAGGTCAACTATGTGGTTGTCTGCAAGCCAAAAGTAATACTTCAACACATTGAAATTACAGATTTACCTGTTGAGATTCAAGAGATGTTGCATTATTTTAGTGATATTGTGGTAGATGACTTGCCAAGTGAGCTACCACCCTAGAGAAGTATCAACCATCACATAGACTTGATACCAGGAACAAGCCTTCTGAATAAAGTTGCTTATCGAATGATATCCAAGGAGAATGAAGAGATAAGGAAGCAGGTTCAAGGACTATTGGACACAGGTTTGATAAGGAAGAGCTTGAGTCCATGTGTTGTCCATGCGGTACTTAGCCCAAAGAAAGATGGAGAATGTATAGCGTGCACAGATTCCATAGCAATTAAAAATATTTCAATCATGTACCAATTCCCATTGCCACAAATGGATGACATGATGGATTATTTGAGCAGGGTAGCCTACTTTTCAAAGGCTGATTTGGAGAGTGGTTACCATCAAATTCAGATCAGAGAAGGAGACGAGCGAAATATAGATTTTAAGACCAATAGTGGACTATATTAATGGCTAGTTATTCCATTTGGACTAACAAATGCACCGAGCACCTTCATGGGGTTTATGAACGAGGTCTTGAAGGAGTTTGTTGGTAAGTTTGTTATTGTTTATTTAGATGATATTTTGATTTTCAACCGAATAAAGGAAGAACACCTTAGGCATGTAAGGTATGTTCTAGAAAGGATACAGCAAGAGAAACTGTTGATTAACATGAAGAAGTGTACTTTCATGAAGTGTGAGTTGGCATACTTAGGCTTTGTCATTTCAAAGGATGGGCTGAAAATGGATCCGGAGAAAATAGAGGCGATTGTGAGTTGGCCTTCACCCAAGAGAATTTTTTAGGCTAGGAGTTTTCATGGTCTAGCTAGCTTCTATTAGAATTTCATCAAGAATTTCAGTGGTATTTGTGCACCTATCATTGAGACAATCAAGACGGATAGACAACCATTTTGTTGGATAGCAGCAACAGAGAAAAGTTTCTAGCTCTTGAAGAAAAAGATCATTGATAATCCGGTGTTGAAGCTACCTGACTTGAATCAACGTTTTCAGGTCAGATGTGATGTTAGTGGTATAGGCATTGGAGCAGTATTGAGTCAAGAAGGCATACATGTTTCTCATTTTAGCGATAATTTGAATGACTCAAAGCATAGGTACTCCTCTTATGACAATGAATTCTATGTGATGGTTCAAGCATTGAAGCATTGGAGGAACTATTTGCTAGCGAGGGAGTTTTTTTTCTCTGACAATTTTGCATTACAATATATAATGCAGTAGCACAAGTTGACCCATAAGTATGCCAAGTGGGTGGAATTCCTACAAATTTTCACCTTTGCTCTAAAATATGTGAGTGGACAGGAGAATAAGGTAGTCAATGCTTTGAGTAGGAGGATCTTGATCATACAGGAGTTCCATGTGTAGATTTTGGGCTTTAACTATTTGAATGACTTGTACAAGAATTATGTTGACTTCAGAGAGACCTTTGAAGCATGCAATAACCCCATGAACAAAGATACCAACCCCTAGAGGGATTTTATGTTGCAAAATGATTTTTTGTTAAAAAAAAGTTAGCTATGTATTCCCCATTGTTTAATGAGAGAGAGATTGATGCAAGAAAATCACAATGGAGGATTGGAAAGGCATTTTGGAGTGGACAAGACACTTAGGAAGTTAAAACACTTCTATTTCTGGTTGAAGATGAGAATTGATGTGAATAAATATGTGGCAAGATGCAGAGTATGTCAGAATGTGAAAGGGAGGAGTCAAAAAGTTGGATCGTATACTCCTCTACCCATCCCAAGTAGGCCATGGGACTCAGTGAGTATGGATTTTTTTTGGGTTTGTCGAGGATGCAACAAGTTAAGGATTCTATACTTGTAGTTGTGGATAGATTTACGAAGATCACTCACTTTATCCCATGTTGCAACACTGATGATGTTACACATGTGGCTCATTTGTTTTTCAATGAGATTTTCCGATTACATGGTTTTCCAAAGAGTATAATCTCCGACAGGGACACTAGGTTCACAAGACATTTTTGGAGGACTTTGTGGAAGAATATTGCAACGAAATTGAACTTCAACTCATCCTATCACCCACAATCTAATGGGAAACTGAAGTTGTGAACAAGAGTCTCAAAAACCTATTAAGGAGTCTCGTGGGGGAGCATCCCAAGCAGTGCGATCGTGTATTAGCTCAATTTGAGTTTTCATATAATGATTCACCAAATAGGAGCACCGAGAAGAGTATGTTTCAGATCTTGTATGGAATGCACCCTAGAGGAGTTTGTGAGCTAAGAGACTTGGAGAAAACTCAAGCAGAGGAGTGTTGATGGGGAGGTTTTTGTAGTAGTGATAAGTGAATTAAACAAGGAAGTAAAACATAAGCTACAGGATAGTAGCTACAAGTAAAAACAAAGAGAAAATTTGAGAATGAAAGAGGTAAATTTTGAAGTAGGGGACATGGTCTTGGCACATTTGAGAAAATAGAGATTCCCAATAGGAGAGTATAACAACCTCAAAATGGAGAAAATAGGACCTTGTCGAATACTCAGAAAGTTTTCTACAAATGCCTACGAAGTGGAACTACCTATGGGCATATGTATTTCACCTATCTTCAATGTGGTTGAGTTGTATCCCTATCAAGCTGATGATGGAGGTTCCCCTACAACAAGTTGGAGTAGTAGGGAGGTCAGTGACCAACATTGGATAAAGCAGATGCTTATGGCAGAGGATCCAGAGGTTGAGAGAGTCTTGGACACCAGGGTTAGGAGGTCAGGAGACTGACTGCCAAAACTACGCAAGGCACAGTCCAAGCTGCCAGGAGGCTGACTGTCTACTGAAACTGAGCAATGCACAGTCCAGCCTAGCTTGATAAGGAGTGAAACTGCACAATGCACAATTTCAGTCAGCAGTGACATGCAACCAACAAACTACATTACGCAGTTTCTGGGGCCAACAGGACACAACCTCCAAGAATTACACAATGCAAGACTGGAGGTCAATGCCTAGCTAGACTTGTGCAATTTCTGGAGGGAAGGTAGAGTATTCGCTTATGGAAATACACAATGCTAGCCGGGCAAGGCACGGTCCAGGCCAAGTCAGCCTAGTCTGGTCGACGGGTGATTGAAAACATGAGAAGTGTGAATGCATCATGAGATGAGTGCAAACAAGAGTGAATGATCATTCATGAAAACAACAAGTGTAGGATTCAGGAAATGGGAAAGAATGCATGTGTGTGAAGTGAGTCTCCGCAACGGCGATCGTTCGAGCCAAAACAGTTTCATGCATGCGACAACAGTGAGATGTTAACAAAAACTGAAACAATGCTAGTACAAGCTAGTATGCATACAAACAACAACAAGCCCTCACTGAAATCAAGCAGACAACATTCATACGAAGCGAAACACAAAAAGCGCCAAAAACACAACGCAAGTCATGAGTAGCAAGCTTACCCCAAGACAGTTGAGTTGAATGTGCCAACGACTCCTAGATGCAATGTGGGATGCCATAGATGCAAGGTCGACGTGAGGAATGAGCTTTGCAGCATCTATTTGATGAGTTTTGATAAAATCGAAGATGTGACATGCATGCCACAATTCTAGGAAGAGAAACACTTGGTGGGAGGTTTCTGAAATGATCATTGTATGCAACCTTCAATTGCTAAAAGTAGATCCCTGAATCAAGGGATGCCTTTGCATGTTGCCTTGGGAAAAGCAGCCCATGCATGCAATTTGGTTTTTATCGGTCCCGAAGGGAACCGGTCAACTCAACTACACATGCAACAGTTTGCTCAGCTAGGAGGAAAAAATGTGCATTTCTGGGAGGGAGTTGGGTTGGTTGCCCAGAGGGATTGTGCAATTTTTGGGAAGTGCAACTAACTGCTTCCTAGAATTGCACAATTTCTGGGCTGCGCAGTCTTGCTAGGAGGAATTGCGCAATTTTTCCAGTGAATAGTGACAGGAAGATTTGCACAATTCTAGAGCCCAGCAGGCTTCCAAACAGAATTGCACAATTTCTGGAGGGAAGGTTGGTTTCCCTCCAGAATTGCGCAATTCATTGAGGGAGCATACAGATGGACCAAGTCCGGTAAAACATCTTGTGAGGGGGATGTAACAAGCTTTGATGGACTGGCACTCATTCTGCAAGAAAATCACTGAAGCTTGTGTACTTAACAAGACAAGACATGTTGTTGTGAAAGGTTGGTAGGGAGGCTCCAAAACGAAGCTAAGATAAAATTTTGGAGGGTGGTTGTAGACGCTAAATACTGACAACCCTCTTATCTCAGATAGATCCATCTTCACCCAACTGACGCAATCCAAAGATCAATCAGGAAATTCTCTATACCAGGGATTAATGAGCACTCGATAGAAACTCCTCATATCTGAATGTAAAATCGTGTAATACCATAGATTTTCCAACAAGAACATCATCGTCATCTTCATCAAATGCCCTAATCGATTGCATTCGTCTAAACTTTTCCCTTCCTCCTATGAAGAAGAAGAGTATACAAGCTTGGGGAAAGAATACTTTTTTCCAACTGGGTATTTTCAATCTTTTTCACCCTTAGCCCTTTTTGTGTATTCCGCAATGACCTAGTGATATTATTATTATTCATGTATTAACTCTCAGCTTAGGTGATCTCATAGGAGAAGAAGACAATAATTACCCTAGCTTTAAGAACATACTTATAACTATATATTAACGAAATATGGGAGATGTTTTTGACTGTACCAATTTTTTCAAAGGCCTCGTCGTCACTGTGAATTTAAAGACATGTTTTTATGTGACGACATTCTTAGTGGCAGGCTGCGATGTTGAACTCGAGACCACCACGAATTAAAAGTCATTGTGAACAATCAGGTCAATCTTTTTAATTTTTTTTGTTTTAGTCATTTGCTTTTGCGACAAAAAAACTAATAAACATTATGCTTTAGTGAAGTGATGTATTTTTTCATTATTGAAGGTATCATCTTCTTAGTTCGTCGAATATCTAATGAAAATTCAATTGTCTTTGAATATTTGAAAAACACAATGTTTGTCAAACATCCAACAAAAAGTAAATATTTATTATATATCCGACAAACATTCAATTGTTTATCGGATAGTTGAAGAACATCGAGGATTTAAAAAAAATACAAAAAATTCAAGTAAAATATAACAGTATGGTCAAACTGTCAGAGTACGACATTGATTTTTTTTGCCCCATATGCACTAGGTTAACATCCCCTATTTTACCCATACTTTTTGTAATGTTAGTGTGTCTAGAAAACCATTGTGGAGAAGCCACAACTAGTTGAAACTCTCATTAAACATTTAATAATTATTATTTAAAATTAATTAAAAAACTAAAGGAAGGACAATCTTATGAATCCTTGGTCTAAGGGAGGTTGTCTGCTTTCTTGAACATTTTGAAAATCTGGGACCCAACTCGATTTAATTGTTGAAGCCACTTGAAAATTGGAAAAATCCATTGCCTGGCATATTTTATTATGATGCAATTGGGGAAGAACTGAGTTGCTACCTGTTATTAAGAGATTCTATTAGGGTGGTGAGGGTACAGGTGGTGCCCATTCCCCTTTCCCGTCATGGATTGAGGAGAGCCAAGATTGTGCCCTCTAGAACACATAGGGGACATAGAAATGTGAAAGAGTTATGCACAATGGAGGAAGTTGAATGGAAGGCTCACTCAAGGTTTCATATTTGTCTTGGGTAGGTTTTGTCTGATGAACAACTCATTGTTTGTGTCTCATTGATTGACCAATAGTCGTGCTCTTTCTTGTTGGTTCTAGTGCTTGAGCACTATCATCCTCTTGGAGAAAATAAGACATTCAAGACTGATTATGGAGTGCTTGGAACTATGCAACATTGACAACAAAAGTTGAGGTGCTATCTGAGTTGCATGCAAAGTTTCTGAAATCAAAAGCTACAGACCAATACCCTGGAGACTTGAGCTTGAGTTACATCCTTGATAAACTTTGGGTGATATCCCTATGTGAACTATGTTTTGAGACCACCTGGATAGTGGACTCCATCTCTTGAGAGTTTACCCAACCTTTGGTGTCATTTTCCCATGTGTAGGCATTCCTTAGACTTTGGATCCGACTTGGAGATGGTCAACTGCAAATGAGATTATAGTGTAACTGGCCTATGGCTCGATGGAGAGTGGAAGTTCTTTCTTTAGTTTCTAGCTATTCTAACACACTTAAATAAGTATAATGGTTTATGCATAGTTGGAATATGGATTATGACAGTGTTGGTTATGTTATTGATTGGTTTATGGTCTTGTGTCATTAGTGAATGAATTTTGGGTCCACTATCTATTCATGGTTGGCCAACTATCTTATATATATATGGTGATAACAAACTACTTGAACTATGTGGTTACTTCCATTTCATGATTGATTGTTATGACTGATTGACTAAAGTTTACTCAAGATTAATCATTTATCTTGTAGGTTTTTAGTTATATTAAATGTTGGAATTGGGTTGTTCACTGCCATGCTCATGATTGTAGGTTATCTTACATGGTGTGATTTTATTTTATATGACGTGTGTTAAATGAATATATGGTAAGTACTGATGATTAATTAATGCAGAAAGTATGTGATAAAGCTATGGGTTTGTGCATGCTCATATTTCTGATCTGTAAGGACTGTAAATAGTTTTAACATATTGACACTATTTAATACATGATATGTGGCCCTTTTTGAATTGTCACACAAATATATATGTTTCCTTGAAGGTGAATGAAGAAATCTTATCCCATTGAAGAGTTAGAATATCTACAATAGACAACCGAGTTGGATTTTTGTGCATAGATCACTTACCAGATACAGTGTTGAATCTTGGAGAATTGGTCGTTATAGTCATGCCTTTTAAGGCTTATTATGAATATGGTGTGATTTTAAGCCTTACTGATGCCCCCTTTATCTTCTTTCTTAATGACACAGCGCCACTGAAAGCCCTTGTTTAGGCCTTGGCCTTCATATTCAAAAATTTGGTGTGTGAGTTGTTATGCCTTGCCTTAAGAAAGTCCTCAAATATCTATTGTTTTCCTTGTGTCCCTTCTTTTTAACATATCTGTAGAAATATGATGATCCAGACATCCAAAGGTGGCAAAGGGGTGCACACATCAGTGGAAGTAGGATATTCCATAGGCTAGTTTTCCCTTCTTATATGCAGCATGCATCTGGTAATCCAGAAGTCTGAGGCTAGCTTGTAGTCATTCCCTTTATAGTGCCATGGATCTCATTCGAGGTTGGATGCCTTTTTTCATGTGACTTCCACATCCGAGATCTAGGGATTTGAGGTCCAGGACAAGGTCACAAACATGTGTGATTCCTTGAATGGACCTGGGTCAGATTTCCCCTCAACAAGAATTAGATCCAACTATCTGGGGCTAATGGGGTGATACAACGATGATAGGCCAGCTAAACTACAGATCAGATATAATAGCGAGTATCAAAATCCATAGAGTGGGGAAGGGTCAGTGGACCCCACTTTACATTGACATGACAATGCCACAAGACCCAACACATGGATGTTATGTGGTACGTGGTGGGCCCTATCATGGTTTAGCCTTACACTCATGTGGATTCATGGATTTGATGGTGGAGAGGGTTGACAATACGTTGAAAGGCCTAGATGGGCACTGGCTACATTAACTTCATAGCTCTTTGGGATCTAATGATCTGGCCCTCCGAGGGTGTGGAGTAGTAACACAACATTGAGAGGCTAAATGAGTATTGACCGGTTGTAACAACTAGGGAATGAACTTCGCCATGGTGGCAAGACTTAATGGGCCCCATGCTAAGTTGACATGGCAATGCCATAGAGGCCTAATAAGGACCACATGGATGCCACGTGGAAATCCATTGATGACATAACCCTCTGCTACGTTATCATGGCAGTTCCATGTGGGCTAGGCAAGGACAATGTGCATGTCACATGGTAGTTTAATGTTGACATGGATTGATGTAATTGGTTAAACTTCTAATGGGCATAGATTTCAATTCAGGAATTGAATTGAGGTAAAAATTATATCACCAAAAAGCTCTAGATGAGTTGAACAAAATGCTGGCATCTATTTTGAGATTTGAAGACTTTGAGAAAAATGGGATTTTGTAACTCCATCTCCATAACAAACCTTGGAGGTCAGGTTAAAGGAAACAAGTAACACCTCCTCCAACCTGAGATAGAACAAGGGGGTGAGAGGGAGTGTTACAACCCTCTAGGTCTTTGTTCTCCTACTAGATTTGGGTGGTCGTCTTGGCTAAAGGAGGGAAACTTATGTGGAGGAGTCTATACCCATGGCATTTTCTACATTGAAAAGGAATGTTCACATAGTCTAAGCTTGCTTCCGAAGGGTGTCATAATAGTATATGTCAATTGATTCTGGTAAAGGTTCCACTATACTCATATAGGCACATATTCTAGCATAAAAGATGTACCTCACTTAGTTGGTGGCTTTAGAGATTTTGACAAAATTGCCTAAAACACTACCAATGGCCTCTAGGGTAATTTCCTCCTAAAAATCACTTGGAAACAAATACATCGGCATCTAGATTGGAGTAGCTTTAAATTCTTCATTGTCTATAACAAATTCATCGATCCAAAATCTCAAATACAATACAAGTGTATTGAAAAAATAAAGATTATTTTAAAAAATGCACAATTATCGTCTGACTTGCAAAAATGGTGGTGAAAAACCCTCAACATCTAATTCTACTTTGATGTAGCCCTTTGGCTTCCATTTATATTGAATCCACGAAATGAAGGCTTTTATCGAGGATCAAATACCTAAAACTTTACCTCTTCAGACATCATCTTTTATGTATTGTATATATTTCTCCAACTTTATTTGATTTGACTTCGTATTAATTATTAATTCAAACAGATTCATGCGCTTCACGAGTACGAAATATTCTTTCAAAATAGAAAGCAAATACCAGATTACTAACTCGTTCTCTTATTTTCTTGCAATCTTTTTGTTAATTAGAACAAGCCCATGATACCTCAACAGGAGAAGAACATACGACACTGAAATAAAAGTGGCCATGGCAGTTCCAACAATAACCACGGAGGCAACTGAAATTCTGTGAACGGGAAAAAAAACACTCCTGCGACAATGGGGATGGCCAATATATTGTAACCAAAAACCCACACGTAATTGAGAGTCATTCTAATCTTCCCGGATAAATAATATGGTTTTCTATTCGACAAATATGGTATGGAATATGGTATGGAATGTCTAATA
>APFE030943578.1:42283-56163 GCA_000404065.3 Pinus taeda | reverse complement strand
TTATTATAATTAATTTTCTCTTAAATATTATTTTAGTTTTGATAATAAATTACATTAAAAATTCAAAATATCCACTAACAAATATTGATAATATAATTATTCCAAAAACCAATACACAAAAAAAAAATATTTTTATTACTAATATCATATCATTTTCATCCGCTCATGTAAACCATAAAAATTCACAACTCCATTGATTTTTACTCTAAAATGAAACTCAAAATTACAATACGTTGTGAATTTCATAAATATTGTGAATGATGCATAAAATTTGGGATTGAACCAATGTGGCAAAGTTTTCCCAATAAACAACTCACTTTACTTCACCCAGAAAATGGTAATTTGCATATGAGTTTAAAATGTTACTTAATCTACACTTTCTTTTGGTGAAAATGACAGAGACGGAGTTTAATAATTTAACTTCTTTGGGTGAAGATGAGAGAGATTTAGTTGAAAAAGTTATGGAATCATCATTTAGTTGTTTTTTTGGAGTCGTTTAACCCGCTAGAGGAATTGCTTGGACAGCCAAAAATGCTCGAATTTAGGGAATTTTTTTTAAAAAAATCTTGTAGAGGTAGATTTTGAATAGCGTTTTTGATGGTGGAAATAGATTCAGCACCATCAAAAAAGTCTAACACACCTAAAATTTTAAAGTTTAACAACTATAGCTTAGATTTACAAAAATCTTTGCCAGATTTTTTCTAAATATAACCGAAGAAACTCCTCAAACTCATTAACCTACACAGTTTCTTATGGTTAAAAATAAAAGAGACTTGTGTTGCCAATTCGTTGCTTCGGAAATCGAAAAAGGTTATCCTTTAGGAAATAGCCTACACGGTTTCTTATGGTTAAAAATAAAAGAGACTTGTGTTGCCAATTCGTTGCTTCGGAAATCAAAAAAGGTTATCCTTTAGGAAATGCCTCAGCTTCTAGGGGTTGACAGTTAATCGTGGTACGCTGTATTTTCTCATAAATAAATTGAATAGGGTTATTCTTCTACAAAATGCGTGTCTTGTCTTATAGTTATCATGGTCTTGTGCCTTGCCTTAAGAAAGTCCTCAAATATCTATTGTTTTCCTCGTGTCCCTTCTTTTTAACATATATGTAGAAATATGATGATCCACGCATCCAGAGGTGGCAAAGGGGTGCACACATAAGTGGAAGTAGGATATTCCATAGGTTAGATTTCCCTTCTTATATGCAGCATGCATCTGGTAATCCAGAAGTCTGAGGCTAGCTAGGAGTCAATCCCTTCGTAGTGGCATGGATCTCATTCAAGGTTGGATGCATATTTTCATGTGACTTCCACATCTGGGATCTAGGGATTTGAGGTGGGACAAGGTCACAAACATGTGTGATGCCCTAAATGGACCTGGGTCGGATTTCCCCTCAATAAGCATTAGATCCAACTATCTAGGGCTAATGAGATGACACAATGATGATAGGCCAGTTAAACTGTAGATCAGATGTAATAGCGAGTATCGAAATCCATAGAGTGGGGAAGGGTCAGTGGCCCCACTTTACGTTGACATGACAATGCCACAAGACCCAACACATGGATGTTATTTGGTACGTGGTGGGCCCTATCATGGTTTCACTCATGTGGATTCATGGATTTGATGGTGGAGAGGGTCCACAATACGTTGAAAGGCCTAGATTCACAACATTGGGAGGTGACAATGCCACAAGACCCAACACATGGATGTTATTTGGTACGTGGTGGGCCCTATCATGGTTTCACTCATGTGGATTCATGGATTTGATGGTGGAGAGGGTCCACAATAGGTTGAAAGACTTAGATTCACAACATTGGGAGGCTAAATGAGCATTGACCTGTTGTAACAACTAGGGAATGAACTTCGCCATGTTGGAAGGACTTAATGGGCCCCATGCTAAGTTGACATGGCAATGTCATAGAGGTCTAATAAGGACCACATGGATGCCACGTGGAAATCCATTTATGACATGACCCTCTACTTCGTTATCATGGCAGTTCCACGCGAGGACAATGTGCATGTCACATGGTAGTTTACTGTTGACATGGATTAATGTAATTGGTTAAACTTCTAATGGGCATAGATTTCAATTCACGAGTTGGATTGAGGTAAAACTTATATCACCAGAAAGCTCTCAGTGAATTGAACAAAATGGTGGCATCTATTTTGAGATTTGAAGACTTTGAGAAAAATGGGCTTTTGTAACTCCATCTCTATAATAGACCTTGGAGGTCAGGTTAAAGGAAACAAGTAACACCTCCTCCAACCTAAGATAGAACAAGGGGGTGAAAGGGAGTGTTACAACCCTCTAGGTCTTTGTTCTCCTACTGCATTTGGGCGGTCCTCTTGGCTAAAGGAGGGAAACTTATGTGGAGTCTATACCCATGGCATCTTCTACATTGAAAAGGAATGTGCACATAGTCTAAGCTTACTTCCGAAGGGTGTCATAATAGTATATGTCAATTGATTCTGGTAAAGGTTCCACTATACTCATATAGGCACATATTTTAGCATAAAAGATGTACCTCACTTAGTTGGTGGCTTTAGAGATTTTAACAAAATTGCCTAAAGCAGTACCAATGGCCTCTAGGGTATTTTCCTCTTAAAAATCACTTGACAACAAATACATCCGCTTCTAGATTGAGGTAGCTTTAAAGTCTTCATTGTCTATAATAAATTCATCAGTCCAAAATCTCAAATAAAATACAAATGTATTGAAAAAATAAAGATTATCTTAAAAAATGCACAATTATCCTCTAACTTGCAAAAGTGGCTGTGAAAAAACCCTCAACATCTAATTCTACTTTGATGTAGCCCTTTGGCTTCCATTTATATTGAATCCACGAGATGAAGGCTTTTATCGAGGATCAAATACCTAAAACTTTACCTATTAAGACATTATCTTTTATGTATTGTATATATTTCTCTAACTTTATTTGATTTGACTTCAAATTTGAACAGGTTTTTACGACCCTTAAAATGCATGCTTAACCTAATGCATTTCATCCGTAGGATTTGAGTACTTTCAAATAATTATTTATTAATTCAAACAGATTCATTCATGCCTTTCACGAGTACGAAATATTCTTTCAAAATAGCAAGCAAATACCAGATTACTAACTCGTTCTCTTATTTTCTTGCAATCTTTTTGTTAATTATAACATGCAAATTTCAGCCCATGATACCTCAACAGAAGAGAAGAACAGACGACACTGAAAGAAAAGTGGCCATGGCAGTAACAACAACAACCACCAGGGAGGCTACTGAAATTCTGTAAACGGGAAAAAAAACGCTCCTGCGACAACGGGGGTGGCCGATATATTGTAACCAAAAACCGACACGTAATTGAGCATCATTCTAATCTTCCTGGATAAATATATGGTTGTAATAACATTCTACAAGTTGCTCCTCACCTGCACACCGTCCATGTTTTCGAACGAATTACTGCTTCTCTTAGCTAAGTTAGTTGTATTTAGAGGCTATTTCCAAGTCGCCTAGGGAAGAAATGTTGTAGAAATGTGGAAGAAATGTTGTAGTATTTTGTTATGTTATATATATTTTTTTGATAATTAAAATTAATGAGAGTTGATTTTTTTAATATAAAATTTAAGACTAAAAAATTTGTATCCCTAGAGGTTTAATCCCCATACACACGTGATAAATCCTAGGTCAAAATAAATCTAAAATAATTTATCCCACCCAATCATCATATAAATCTAAGATAATTTATCCCACCCAATCATCATATGGCCCCTTTTCATGCATGTTTTATGTTTTACATGATCAATACTAACATTAGATAATATTTGATTTTATGTGGAGAGGATTATAGATTATTGGGAAACTCATTACCTTCATGTTCATGTTATAATGGGGTCACAATTTTCACTGGAAAACAATGAAAATTTTAGCGTAATTTTTTTTAAAATCTAGGCTATAGTTGTCAAGCTTTAGGATTTTGGGTGCGTAGAAGTTCTTGATGGTATTGAATCCATTTCCACTATCAAAATAACGATTTAAACTCCCCCAAGATTGGATTTATAGATTCTCTATGCTAGCGAAATTCCCGCCTCGTTAGACGCAAACGCTGATATAATGGAAAATATCATTGAAAGGGCATTGTCTACATAAACCTCTAATATAATAGAAATTATTATTGAAAGAGCATTGTGTACATAAACAACAAATTTGAAGGATATCATTGAAAGGGCATTGTCTACATAAAACTCTGATATAATAGAAATTATTATTGAAAGAGCATTGTCTACATAAACAACAAATTGGAAGGGACAATAGATTTCATCCCTAAATCCAGTAAAAAAAAAAAAAAAAAATCATAATGTTGGAGTGTTTGAATCTGATTTTTGATGGTGGAAATAGATTCAGCCCCATCGAGAACTTTTTGGACAGCCAAAATCTTAAAGTCGAACAACTATAACCCAAATTTTTAAAAATTTCTACCAAATTTTATTATAATCTTGCCAAAATTTCTATTATTTTCCAAACCAATCTAAACTCCACTTCATTAAAAGTAATACTTTAAATGGTGCTGTATGATTGCCGTTGTGGGGTGACGTACGCAACTTGATCCACCACTTTATCAGGATGGTGGTCCTTGGAGTTCTCCTACTTTTCAGCGCTACACCTCCACTTCCACTTCCAATTACACGTAAGGGTAGTTACCTGACGTTTACATTTTTGACTTATTGAATCATCACTTAGTTGTTTCTTATGGTAAACAATAACAGAGACTTGTGTGGCCAATTCGTGGCTTCGGAAGTCGAAAAAGGTTATCCTTTAGGAAATGCTTCTAGCCTTCTAGGGGTTGACAATTAATCGTGGTACACTATATTTTCTCATTAATAAATTGAATAGGGTTATTCTTTTCCAAAATGCGTGTCTCGTCTTATCAGTTATCATGCACTTGACATTTGTTTAATAAGTTTAAGAATATTTTTTTAATACAATTTGTAATATAATGAATTTTTTATTATTTAAAATGTGTTTTTTAATATATAAATAAAATTCAATTTTATGGATTTTTTTAAAATCATTTGAATTATACAAATTATATCAGTCAAAATGATAATCTGTAAGAAATCTAACTTTTAAAACATAAAGTTACAATTTCACAAAATTTATATCAAATTTTTGGAAAAATGGCTCAAGAAAGCCTAACATAGTGAGAATAAGTTATTGAAGCCAAAATTGAGTGAGAACATAAAACTGTTTATTTGGACTATTTTATGGGTGCTTTTTTGGGTAGATTATTTTAGTGGATTTGCTAGAAATTTGATTAGAAATTGAAAAAAAATATAATCTTAAATTATTAAATTTATACTATTTGAGTGATCCATAAATTTTGTATTAAATTTATTTACCAAAAAAATTAATAACAAAACATCACAATTTTACTCAACATTTAAAATAAAAAACCAAGAAACCGCCCATTATAATAAAATTGTTTAAATTTTTAATATTTTTATGCTATAACTATTATTTCTTTTAACAAATGGCTTTACCTATACTTCAATTCTCACACGTTGCGATAATGCTTTTCAATTCCATGGAACCCAAAATACTCACACCATCCTTTGCTTGTGGCATCACTGCATCTGATATGACCATAGTAGCCCTGCTCTGCCTTCTTGTTCTGTAACTTATTTGTCACGTCCCCTGGAAGACAAATTGCTGACCCTACCATCTGGTTGTTTCCCAGCACTTTGAAAATCTTGTGCTTTATAAATAGTTGGATTTATTTGACTTTGATTAGTGTCTTAATTTTCTAGCATGCTCAATTATTGCCTTGGCCAGTGGATGTATGTTCACTACTGGTGTGCAATCAATTAGATTAGCCTTTATTTGTTTCAAATCATGGAAACAACCAAATCAATCATGTTTTGCCAAAACAAAAAGGAAAGATGCCTCCTCTTTTGAGTTTGTTTCTTAGTTTAATTTTATAGGTAAATATAATAAGTAATAGTAATTGGATTTGGAGTATGGTCTAAAATTGTTTTTATTTGGCTAAATTTGTTTTCTTTATACGAGGAAACAATTACATTAATGGTCTAAGACCTAGAAGCATCTAGTATGAGTGAAAGTCTGTCTCTTAACGGACCACCAACGAGTTATCCCAGGTGGTGTGGTTTTCCTTGAATAAAGGTGATAAGGTGTGATTTTCTTTGAATAAAGGTGATGAGTCAATCTGCTTTGGTTAGCTACTAGAAATGGTTGTCCTCACTACAAATTTGACAACTAAATTATTACAAATTTGACAACTAAATTATAATAGGTTTCCCACCAATAATATATATATAAACACAATCAACATTATTTTTGGATCTAATTAAATTTTAATATTGACCTAATGTTTTGTAAAGTTAATATGATATAATTGAATTTGATTAAGTTAATTCTCATTATATAAACTCGTTATGTTAGAGGACGTCAACGAAGTAATCTTTTTTTAATAATATAATAAAATATGTACGGGAGCATGTTATAAATCTTTTATTTGAAATTTTTTTAATATTATTTTTTATTGTGTTAATATTATTAGAGTGGATTTGTTGAATAAATAACAATTTCTTTTTCTTTAAATGTACAGGAAAACAATTTTAATTTTATTTATTTGAATTTTTTAATATTATTTTTATTGTATAATTTATTTAGATGGATTTGTCTTAAAAAAACAATGTTAGATTAGAATAATTTGAATATTGTTGCTGAATTAAAAAGAGTTAGAATAATTTGAGTATTGTTGTTGAATTAAAAATAGTAATATGGTAATGATGTTTGTTATAGTTTTAGTTAAAATTAGAATGGTTTATAACCGAGAAGAATTAAGAAAAACATAATGTTAGATTAGAATAATTTGAGTATTGTTGCTGAATTAAAAAGAGTAATATTGTAATGATGATTGTTATAGTTTTAGTTAAAATTAGAGTGGTTTATAACTGAGAAGAATTAAGAAAAACATAGATAGTAAGCATTTTTTAGAGTTTGGTCAATTTAGAAGTCAAATTAATATTAATGTTGGTAACTTATTTATCACATGGTTTTATTCGCATTACAAAACTTTTTACCATTGTAATATTTGATATATTATAAATATTTGATTGCTTGTATTAGAATGGTAAAGCATCCCATATTTAAATTGTTTAAAGATGCAAATTGTAATAGAAATATTAGTGATCAGGTTAATGAAAATGGAGTGGATGGAGATAAAATTGGATTTATGGAAGAAAAAAATAATAATATAATTATGAATGACAATATTATAGATCGATCAATGATAATTTTGCTAATCATGATGTATTTCTTATTTATAAGGCTCAAAGACATATTCTCTATGATATTTTATTCTTGGTTAATATCAAGGTGTGGTTTATCAAGCATACATCTTATACTAATCCTAAAATTATGAAAATTGTTATTCATATATAAATTTAAGTACCATTATGAATTACTTCACCTTATACATACTAAGAAGCATTGGCGTTATAATAAATCTTGAAATTGTGAAAATTGTAAGAATGTTCAAATAATTGATGCATGTCTCAATAATTATATCATATATTATGGACAACATGCAACAAAGTTGGAATGCTTTGAATGTGGAATTAGTAGATACTGAACTCACCATGTAATAAATAAGGTGTCCCTTACGGTTCTTCACCACATTTCCATAATTCCTTGTTTTGAAATAGCATAGTAATGGATTACCATGTATAGAAAAGAAGTGAAAATGGTGTTATGCGTTTTTCTATAGATGGTCATATATTTAGGGACATCAAGAAAAAAAGTTTATTTTTAAAGAACATCATAATGTTAAGCTTTTATTAGCATCTATTGGTGTCAATTCATTTAGAGAGCTCATGGTTATTAATTAGTGTGGCCTATTTTGCTATAAACAATAATACTCCTTCTTGCTAGATGTTAATAAAGAGAGAGGACACATTGTTGGCAATGGTTTTTCTAGGCATTTGTTTACCATACTATTTTCAACATACTCAACTTCATTTGTCTTGTTTGTTACATAATTTATTATATGTATAAGGTAATTAAACTATAAGGCTTTCCTTTGGGAAGAACTCCCCTCTCTTGTCACTTTGTACCGTCCAGGGCCATTGATTTGGTGTTATACAATAGAACTATCGTTTGTCGTCAGAATGATTAGGCTGTAAGGCATTTTCTCTTGGAGGAACTTCATTTTGGCTCCACTTTGGTTCAACGGATCATGTCTTAGACGATGGAATTATTGTTCGTCCTTGGATCATGGTTATAGGTGTTAGGTGGAAGTAAGTTGGGCAACTTCTTAAATGGTTTGACGCTTTTAGAGCTACGACTAGTGCATTAAGTGAAATCATTCGATATTTTAGTGGTTGTTTCTCACATTTATGCAATTAGGACTAGATAAAACTTGTGGTACTTGGTTAGAAATGGAAACTCAAAAAATTAGAAGGATTTATGGTTTGAAGTATTACCTGTTACAACATCCTTTCCTCTATTTTAATTTTTTTTCTATCAAATTTTAGTCCTTTGAAAGTTTCTTCCTTTCTCCATCTTTTTGTATGTGCCTTTCTTCAGATCATTACACAGAGTAGGGATAATTTCCATGTATGTCTATTTCATTATTAAGTTGTTTTAACTACGGGTTCAAGAACTGAGTTAACTTTCAACATGATTAATGCACTCAGACTTGAAAATCCTTTGAGCATTGGTTATAAGGCCACAATGGAAGCTGTTCAGAGAGATGGACCTAAGTTTCTTCCCCATTTGACAAAGTATGCAGGAACGTGGATCATAATCGAGTTCTGAGAGTCCAAATTGAGCTTAAATGCGAGGAACTACAAAGTCCTTAGAGTTGGACTGGTGTTCAATGTTGCACTTGGGCTTCATAATATGCAACTGCAGAATGGTAATCCTAAAAATCGAAATTATTCTTTGTCAATTGATGCTATTATTATAGTTAGGGATAAAGGTCCTAAAATTGTGACTATTACTAGCTCTACGATTTATACATGTTGCATATTCATTTAATGACGAGGAAGAGGAAGATAAACCACAACCCAAGGATGAGGCCAATGGAGTAGAGTTGGTCATCTTGAGAACTACGTGGAGGTTTGATAACCAAGAAATGAATAAAAAGGAGCAATGAAGACAACACCAAGCAGAAATTGCACGACAAAAAAATGAGGAGACTGTAAGGAGATTGGATATAGGGGGTATTGGTTCACGGGATGGGCATAGTTCTTCTAAGCCATCTAGTGAGATGATTGTCAGATCTATGGATTCGACCTGCATTTGGGGGGGAGAGGCAAAAAGATGACTGGAACCCTATAGAATCATTACAATGGATTTCTCTATTCAACAATGAGAGTGGAGGAGAGAGTTGGTATAATGTATCAAAACATCAAGCATGCATTCTTTCAGCCAACAAAAAAATATATAATCATATTAGGTAGGCACAAAAAAACCAAGGATGTCCTTTTCTTTGTTGAGGTGATGGATGTGGTTCAAACTTTAGGAGGTGAGAGGAGATTAATTTATGATCCAAATGAAAATGAGGAAGAACAACAAGAGAGGGATACAAAGAACAAAATCAATGCAAAGTTCCAGGCTTTTGTGAAGAGAGTGTTAGAGCCGTGGGAGCAACCTCATCTCAAAGATCTTGAATTAGAGTTCGATATACCATTTAGAAAGACAAGTTTCCATGGAGTTCCTCATAAAGCCTCTGCTTTTGTTGTTCCTATAGTTAATTATTTGGTGGAGTTAATAGAAACTCCCTTTCTAGTGATCACCATAAGTGAGATTGTTAATTTGGAGAGAGTAGGGCTTGGGAAAAAGGCCTTTGATATGGTTATTGTTTTCAATGACTTCAAGTAGGAAGTCCCTCACATTTATGTTATTCCTTCAACTTCACTTGATGGTATAAGGGAATGGATCGATTCTATGGACATCAAATATTATGATAGCAGGATGAATTTGAACTAGCGACCAATATTAAGACTATTACAAATGACCTAGATAAATTTACTGAAGACAGTGGCTAGGAATTCTTAAATATAGAAGCTAGTGATTATGATTTAGAGGGTTTGGAGGAATATGGTCAAGGATACAAGCCCTTAGATGTGGAAGAGGAATCGAAATCAGGTAAGGAGGATTCATGAAATGAGTCCCTTTTGGAGTCTGAAGAAGATGAAGAATAAGAAGAAGATTCTAAAGAGGAGGAAGGAAAAACCTAGGATGAATTGTAAGAAGAATCTATAAATGCATACAAGGAAAAAGGTAATGAATCAAATATTGAGGAGGAAACACCACAAAGGAAGGAAAAAATTATAGGGAAATCTCGAGTACCTAATGTTAGAGCTTCAAGGTGTTGAGAAATCTAGGGCAAGTATAGTTGAAAGATTTCTCTGCTTGATAATTGCTTGTAATATACTTTTACTTCTTAGCTTATGATATTTTATTTGTTATGTTATTATTGTGTTCCTTTCATCAAGACAATTACCAATAATAAAATACTAGTGACATAATATATAGGCTTGTCAGCCAGGGCCAAAACCTCTCACCTCTTGGGAGGAAAACATGATCAAAATTCTTCTTTTGGATCTTTAGTTGACGAGTACCAAGACCATGACACAGACCCTTGAATTTAGTATCCTCCCGAGAACATTGTCACTATCCTTGATACTCTTCCTCTTCCCTTTGACTTCCTTTCTTGATCTGAAACTATTCTCCTCTGCTCCTTCTAGAGAAACTTAGTCTCTAGGCTTTCGTTGCTCTCCTCTAGAGAAACTTGGTCTCTAGATCTCAATCACCCAAAATAGTCCTTCTCTTTCTTCCTAGAAGAGCCCTCCTTTGTTTCCCTAGAAGAAACTTCTCTTCACTGCCCCATAAGAAGCCTCCATCTTCATTGCCTAGACGAAAACTCCTTCTTCATTGCCCCTAAAGAATCTCTTCTTTACTTCCCTAGAATAAACCTTCCTTCATTATACCTAGAAGAATCTCTTCTTTACTGCCCTAGAATAAATCTTCCATCGTTCTACCCAGAATAATCTCTCCTTCACACTACCTAGAAGAAATCTCCTTCGTTGACCTCAGAAGAAACCAATTTCACTATTCTTTACACTTCTCTTTGTAGCCCTTCTTCTTCACTCTTCTTCATTGAATTTCTAGTCAAGTTGCTCATCTTCAAATGAGCTCTAGTTAGGCTATATATACACTTCTTCTCATGTCCTTTAGGCCGACATGATCTCAAGAGTTAGGCCAACTTCTTCTAGCAATTTCTTCCATCGTTGTAAGCCGAGTTGAGGATGATAAGTGACAAGTCTTGGAGGATACTTTACACAGACAATATTTACCTTTTACAAAGTGTAACATGACTTCATTACATGACAATGACTCTATCATTTTATGACTAGATGAAAAATAATTCCTAAAGAATCTCAATGGGAATCTTGACTTAAAAACAAAATTCCTTGCTCATGGATCCCATGAAGCAAGTCAATATAATAAATTTATTTTTCTTCTTTACATCACATTACATAAAATTACAATTACATGTCATTATGAAGATCGAACCTAGTTACACTTTTCAACACTCCCTCTTAACTAGGGAGGTATTCATAATGTTACTTGGACTTTCTCAATCTGAAGAATTTCTCATAAGAAGAATTCCGATTGGTAACTCATTTGTATAGCATCATATCAACCAACATTGTTACATAGTAAGGGCTTAACTAATATCTCCTTATCTCCACAAGATCTGAGTTCAATGCTGGCAAGACCAATGATTTATAGACACCCTCGTCATTATCTCTCTCGGAACATACCCCACCTGAGTTCTCCCTTTTAACTAGGGACCTACAACAACTCCTCATGTGGAACAATAGTTGCCTGAAGAACTCCTCTTTTCTTCAATGTCATCAATTTCTTTTGTCATGTAGTCTTCATATTTTGGGAACTTCTTCATAGGGCACAGACAATCCATTACTTTCATCCGTGAGTTAGTCATGGCCTCATTTTATCAGAAAGTGATTCATCAGATTTTCCATTTGGCCTTTTCTTTAAGTCATTTTGCCTTAATGCCATATTTTTGGGAAGGATCTTACATCCTTCAATATGGTCATCTTTGAAGTCATCCAAAAATCTTCCCTTTGGCAGTCCTACATAAGCCCATCCAGATATTAGTTCAAAAATCAGAAACGAACACTTAAATCAAAATTACCTTTGTGATGGTCTTTCATCATGACATCTTCCTATAGGCATCAACATCCTGCATGCAGATTGACACATCTCCCATAGATATTCATTTTCGAGGATCTTTATCTTTTTCCGACTCCTATCAGAGTCTTCATATCTTTCTAGGAGATATTCTAGTCAACTCTTCTTGGACTTCGGATTTTTAATGCCTTCTACCTTTGTTGCATATTTTATGATCTCTTCCTTTATTTTCACATACTTCATTCCCAGGAGCTTCTAATCAGAGTTCCTCAATTGTAGTCAACTTTCCTCTTGATTCACATGAGCATATATTGTGTTGATTTCATCTAGTGTGACTTATGCCTTTCTGCAACCTTTTGGAGGAGGAGATCCCTTCTTCTCATGATCATATTTCCCAAGATGGAAATAAATAATGATCCATACTATCTACAACCATATGACATGACTTTCATAATAATATATGTAAGCATACATACCTCATCTTTCCTTTCAGTCATCCAAACTTTCTGTAGCAGCTTCATTTGAATAAAAGAACTTTATCCTTTAGACTTGCTTTCCTGTTATGTCATCATACCATCATCCCTTCAATTCCACGAGTTGGAATTCCTGATGAAACTTATTGCCTCCCTTTAGATCGGTGAGTCCTTCGATGAGGATTCCATCAAAGGAAACTTAAGGATCTTTCATATCCTTTCAAATCATATGTTTCATTTTTTACTATTGTATGATGATCTCAGTTGATGATGACCTTTACTTCTTTGTATTTCAATGAGGTTTCCAAGAGCTTTGATTTAGTAGAATTTATTCCACATTATTTATGCTTCCCATGTCATGAGCTCTTACTTCTAATGCTTCTTGTCATGATGCTACTTTCTAATCTGATGCAGCCTATATTATTTACATTGTTTCTTATCTATAAATTACAAGTAGAAATTACCTCCTAGTGAAGAAGATCATCTTAGTCATAGTAGAGATCTTTTTGCTTCTTCCTTCTTAAGCTTCTTTGTCTCAAGTTCTTTCACTTCCTTAATATGGGCTTCTTCCTTGACCCTCTTCCATTTAGGACAATATCTTCTAGAATGCCCAAGTTTGAGACAACCATAGGATATTTCCTTAGCCATGTTCTTCTTCTTTTTCTTTGGAGGATCAAACTTTCCAAATTTTCCTTTTCTTCTTGTCACTGATTGAGGCCTTCTATCTGAGATTTTGTTACTTTCTTTCTTCAACTTGTCTTCTTCTTCCTTGCAGAAAGACCATAATTTGATGAATGAGATAGCTTTCTCTTCACTAGTAGATATGAGGTTACCTTTCTCACTAGTCAATGCATTTAGAATAATAGAGATTATTTCGTTATCAGATACCATGTTATGAAACCAGCTCACAAAAAGATAGAAAAAATAGATCAACGCCTTAGAAATAAGCCTCTTCGAGGGGGTAAACTCCTTTACATTACACAAATGAACAATTCTTAAATGATACAAATGACAAGACCTCCTTTCTATATATAGGATCTAAGGGGTCATAATATAATCAGAGCCGACATAACAATAATAATGTAAGGGCACAATAATAACAATAGTGGGCTTCTATGGGGCACAATAATAACAATATGGGGACTACATGGGCACAACATATAATAAGGGGGTTGTACTAATA
>APFE030943578.1:23089-34431 GCA_000404065.3 Pinus taeda | reverse complement strand
TTAGCCTTTATTTGTTTCAAATCATGGAAACAACCAAATCAATCATGTTTTGCCAAAACAAAAAGGAAAGATGCCTCCTCTTTTGAGTTTGTTTCTTAGTTTAATTTTATAGGTAAATATAATAAGTAATAGTAATTGGATTTGGAGTATGGTCTAAAATTGTTTTTATTTGGCTAAATTTGTTTTCTTTATACGAGGAAACAATTACATTAATGGTCTAAGACCTAGAAGCATCTAGTATGAGTGAAAGTCTGTCTCTTAACGGACCACCAACGAGTTATCCCAGGTGGTGTGGTTTTCCTTGAATAAAGGTGATAAGGTGTGATTTTCTTTGAATAAAGGTGATGAGTCAATCTGCTTTGGTTAGCTACTAGAAATGGTTGTCCTCACTACAAATTTGACAACTAAATTATTACAAATTTGACAACTAAATTATAATAGGTTTCCCACCAATAATATATATATAAACACAATCAACATTATTTTTGGATCTAATTAAATTTTAATATTGACCTAATGTTTTGTAAAGTTAATATGATATAATTGAATTTGATTAAGTTAATTCTCATTATATAAACTCGTTATGTTAGAGGACGTCAACGAAGTAATCTTTTTTTAATAATATAATGAAAACTATGTTACGGTGAGCATGTTTTATAATAAATCTTTTTAATGGAAAAAAAAAAACTTTCCAACAATAACAATTTCTTTTTCTTTAAATTTACGAGCAAACAATATTTTTTATTTTTTATTTATTTGATTTTTTTTAATATTATTTTTATTTGCGTTAATATGATTTCGAGTGGATTTTTGTTGTAATAAATAACGCAGATTAGAATAATTTGAATATTGTTGCTGAATTAAAAAGAGTTAGAATAATTTGAGTATTGTTGTTGAATTAAAAATAGTAATATGGTAATGATGTTTGTTATAGTTTTAGTTAAAATTAGAATGGTTTATAACCGAGAAGAATTAAGAAAAACATAATGTTAGATTAGAATAATTTGAGTATTGTTGCTGAATTAAAAAGAGTAATATTGTAATGATGATTGTTATAGTTTTAGTTAAAATTAGAGTGGTTTATAACTGAGAAGAATTAAGAAAAACATAGATAGTAAGCATTTTTTAGAGTTTGGTCAATTTAGAAGTCAAATTAATATTAATGTTGGTAACTTATTTATCACATGGTTTTATTCGCATTACAAAACTTTTTACCATTGTAATATTTGATATATTATAAATATTTGATTGCTTGTATTAGAATGGTAAAGCATCCCATATTTAAATTGTTTAAAGATGCAAATTGTAATAGAAATATTAGTGATCAGGTTAATGAAAATGGAGTGGATGGAGATAAAATTGGATTTATGGAAGAAAAAAATAATAATATAATTATGAATGACAATATTATAGATCGATCAATGATAATTTTGCTAATCATGATGTATTTCTTATTTATAAGGCTCAAAGACATATTCTCTATGATATTTTATTCTTGGTTAATATCAAGGTGTGGTTTATCAAGCATACATCTTATACTAATCCTAAAATTATGAAAATTGTTATTCATATATAAATTTAAGTACCATTATGAATTACTTCACCTTATACATACTAAGAAGCATTGGCGTTATAATAAATCTTGAAATTGTGAAAATTGTAAGAATGTTCAAATAATTGATGCATGTCTCAATAATTATATCATATATTATGGACAACATGCAACAAAGTTGGAATGCTTTGAATGTGGAATTAGTAGATACTGAACTCACCATGTAATAAATAAGGTGTCCCTTACGGTTCTTCACCACATTTCCATAATTCCTTGTTTTGAAATAGCATAGTAATGGATTACCATGTATAGAAAAGAAGTGAAAATGGTGTTATGCGTTTTTCTATAGATGGTCATATATTTAGGGACATCAAGAAAAAAAGTTTATTTTTAAAGAACATCATAATGTTAAGCTTTTATTAGCATCTATTGGTGTCAATTCATTTAGAGAGCTCATGGTTATTAATTAGTGTGGCCTATTTTGCTATAAACAATAATACTCCTTCTTGCTAGATGTTAATAAAGAGAGAGGACACATTGTTGGCAATGGTTTTTCTAGGCATTTGTTTACCATACTATTTTCAACATACTCAACTTCATTTGTCTTGTTTGTTACATAATTTATTATATGTATAAGGTAATTAAACTATAAGGCTTTCCTTTGGGAAGAACTCCCCTCTCTTGTCACTTTGTACCGTCCAGGGCCATTGATTTGGTGTTATACAATAGAACTATCGTTTGTCGTCAGAATGATTAGGCTGTAAGGCATTTTCTCTTGGAGGAACTTCATTTTGGCTCCACTTTGGTTCAACGGATCATGTCTTAGACGATGGAATTATTGTTCGTCCTTGGATCATGGTTATAGGTGTTAGGTGGAAGTAAGTTGGGCAACTTCTTAAATGGTTTGACGCTTTTAGAGCTACGACTAGTGCATTAAGTGAAATCATTCGATATTTTAGTGGTTGTTTCTCACATTTATGCAATTAGGACTAGATAAAACTTGTGGTACTTGGTTAGAAATGGAAACTCAAAAAATTAGAAGGATTTATGGTTTGAAGTATTACCTGTTACAACATCCTTTCCTCTATTTTAATTTTTTTTCTATCAAATTTTAGTCCTTTGAAAGTTTCTTCCTTTCTCCATCTTTTTGTATGTGCCTTTCTTCAGATCATTACACAGAGTAGGGATAATTTCCATGTATGTCTATTTCATTATTAAGTTGTTTTAACTACGGGTTCAAGAACTGAGTTAACTTTCAACATGATTAATGCACTCAGACTTGAAAATCCTTTGAGCATTGGTTATAAGGCCACAATGGAAGCTGTTCAGAGAGATGGACCTAAGTTTCTTCCCCATTTGACAAAGTATGCAGGAACGTGGATCATAATCGAGTTCTGAGAGTCCAAATTGAGCTTAAATGCGAGGAACTACAAAGTCCTTAGAGTTGGACTGGTGTTCAATGTTGCACTTGGGCTTCATAATATGCAACTGCAGAATGGTAATCCTAAAAATCGAAATTATTCTTTGTCAATTGATGCTATTATTATAGTTAGGGATAAAGGTCCTAAAATTGTGACTATTACTAGCTCTACGATTTATACATGTTGCATATTCATTTAATGACGAGGAAGAGGAAGATAAACCACAACCCAAGGATGAGGCCAATGGAGTAGAGTTGGTCATCTTGAGAACTACGTGGAGGTTTGATAACCAAGAAATGAATAAAAAGGAGCAATGAAGACAACACCAAGCAGAAATTGCACGACAAAAAAATGAGGAGACTGTAAGGAGATTGGATATAGGGGGTATTGGTTCACGGGATGGGCATAGTTCTTCTAAGCCATCTAGTGAGATGATTGTCAGATCTATGGATTCGACCTGCATTTGGGGGGGAGAGGCAAAAAGATGACTGGAACCCTATAGAATCATTACAATGGATTTCTCTATTCAACAATGAGAGTGGAGGAGAGAGTTGGTATAATGTATCAAAACATCAAGCATGCATTCTTTCAGCCAACAAAAAAATATATAATCATATTAGGTAGGCACAAAAAAACCAAGGATGTCCTTTTCTTTGTTGAGGTGATGGATGTGGTTCAAACTTTAGGAGGTGAGAGGAGATTAATTTATGATCCAAATGAAAATGAGGAAGAACAACAAGAGAGGGATACAAAGAACAAAATCAATGCAAAGTTCCAGGCTTTTGTGAAGAGAGTGTTAGAGCCGTGGGAGCAACCTCATCTCAAAGATCTTGAATTAGAGTTCGATATACCATTTAGAAAGACAAGTTTCCATGGAGTTCCTCATAAAGCCTCTGCTTTTGTTGTTCCTATAGTTAATTATTTGGTGGAGTTAATAGAAACTCCCTTTCTAGTGATCACCATAAGTGAGATTGTTAATTTGGAGAGAGTAGGGCTTGGGAAAAAGGCCTTTGATATGGTTATTGTTTTCAATGACTTCAAGTAGGAAGTCCCTCACATTTATGTTATTCCTTCAACTTCACTTGATGGTATAAGGGAATGGATCGATTCTATGGACATCAAATATTATGATAGCAGGATGAATTTGAACTAGCGACCAATATTAAGACTATTACAAATGACCTAGATAAATTTACTGAAGACAGTGGCTAGGAATTCTTAAATATAGAAGCTAGTGATTATGATTTAGAGGGTTTGGAGGAATATGGTCAAGGATACAAGCCCTTAGATGTGGAAGAGGAATCGAAATCAGGTAAGGAGGATTCATGAAATGAGTCCCTTTTGGAGTCTGAAGAAGATGAAGAATAAGAAGAAGATTCTAAAGAGGAGGAAGGAAAAACCTAGGATGAATTGTAAGAAGAATCTATAAATGCATACAAGGAAAAAGGTAATGAATCAAATATTGAGGAGGAAACACCACAAAGGAAGGAAAAAATTATAGGGAAATCTCGAGTACCTAATGTTAGAGCTTCAAGGTGTTGAGAAATCTAGGGCAAGTATAGTTGAAAGATTTCTCTGCTTGATAATTGCTTGTAATATACTTTTACTTCTTAGCTTATGATATTTTATTTGTTATGTTATTATTGTGTTCCTTTCATCAAGACAATTACCAATAATAAAATACTAGTGACATAATATATAGGCTTGTCAGCCAGGGCCAAAACCTCTCACCTCTTGGGAGGAAAACATGATCAAAATTCTTCTTTTGGATCTTTAGTTGACGAGTACCAAGACCATGACACAGACCCTTGAATTTAGTATCCTCCCGAGAACATTGTCACTATCCTTGATACTCTTCCTCTTCCCTTTGACTTCCTTTCTTGATCTGAAACTATTCTCCTCTGCTCCTTCTAGAGAAACTTAGTCTCTAGGCTTTCGTTGCTCTCCTCTAGAGAAACTTGGTCTCTAGATCTCAATCACCCAAAATAGTCCTTCTCTTTCTTCCTAGAAGAGCCCTCCTTTGTTTCCCTAGAAGAAACTTCTCTTCACTGCCCCATAAGAAGCCTCCATCTTCATTGCCTAGACGAAAACTCCTTCTTCATTGCCCCTAAAGAATCTCTTCTTTACTTCCCTAGAATAAACCTTCCTTCATTATACCTAGAAGAATCTCTTCTTTACTGCCCTAGAATAAATCTTCCATCGTTCTACCCAGAATAATCTCTCCTTCACACTACCTAGAAGAAATCTCCTTCGTTGACCTCAGAAGAAACCAATTTCACTATTCTTTACACTTCTCTTTGTAGCCCTTCTTCTTCACTCTTCTTCATTGAATTTCTAGTCAAGTTGCTCATCTTCAAATGAGCTCTAGTTAGGCTATATATACACTTCTTCTCATGTCCTTTAGGCCGACATGATCTCAAGAGTTAGGCCAACTTCTTCTAGCAATTTCTTCCATCGTTGTAAGCCGAGTTGAGGATGATAAGTGACAAGTCTTGGAGGATACTTTACACAGACAATATTTACCTTTTACAAAGTGTAACATGACTTCATTACATGACAATGACTCTATCATTTTATGACTAGATGAAAAATAATTCCTAAAGAATCTCAATGGGAATCTTGACTTAAAAACAAAATTCCTTGCTCATGGATCCCATGAAGCAAGTCAATATAATAAATTTATTTTTCTTCTTTACATCACATTACATAAAATTACAATTACATGTCATTATGAAGATCGAACCTAGTTACACTTTTCAACACTCCCTCTTAACTAGGGAGGTATTCATAATGTTACTTGGACTTTCTCAATCTGAAGAATTTCTCATAAGAAGAATTCCGATTGGTAACTCATTTGTATAGCATCATATCAACCAACATTGTTACATAGTAAGGGCTTAACTAATATCTCCTTATCTCCACAAGATCTGAGTTCAATGCTGGCAAGACCAATGATTTATAGACACCCTCGTCATTATCTCTCTCGGAACATACCCCACCTGAGTTCTCCCTTTTAACTAGGGACCTACAACAACTCCTCATGTGGAACAATAGTTGCCTGAAGAACTCCTCTTTTCTTCAATGTCATCAATTTCTTTTGTCATGTAGTCTTCATATTTTGGGAACTTCTTCATAGGGCACAGACAATCCATTACTTTCATCCGTGAGTTAGTCATGGCCTCATTTTATCAGAAAGTGATTCATCAGATTTTCCATTTGGCCTTTTCTTTAAGTCATTTTGCCTTAATGCCATATTTTTGGGAAGGATCTTACATCCTTCAATATGGTCATCTTTGAAGTCATCCAAAAATCTTCCCTTTGGCAGTCCTACATAAGCCCATCCAGATATTAGTTCAAAAATCAGAAACGAACACTTAAATCAAAATTACCTTTGTGATGGTCTTTCATCATGACATCTTCCTATAGGCATCAACATCCTGCATGCAGATTGACACATCTCCCATAGATATTCATTTTCGAGGATCTTTATCTTTTTCCGACTCCTATCAGAGTCTTCATATCTTTCTAGGAGATATTCTAGTCAACTCTTCTTGGACTTCGGATTTTTAATGCCTTCTACCTTTGTTGCATATTTTATGATCTCTTCCTTTATTTTCACATACTTCATTCCCAGGAGCTTCTAATCAGAGTTCCTCAATTGTAGTCAACTTTCCTCTTGATTCACATGAGCATATATTGTGTTGATTTCATCTAGTGTGACTTATGCCTTTCTGCAACCTTTTGGAGGAGGAGATCCCTTCTTCTCATGATCATATTTCCCAAGATGGAAATAAATAATGATCCATACTATCTACAACCATATGACATGACTTTCATAATAATATATGTAAGCATACATACCTCATCTTTCCTTTCAGTCATCCAAACTTTCTGTAGCAGCTTCATTTGAATAAAAGAACTTTATCCTTTAGACTTGCTTTCCTGTTATGTCATCATACCATCATCCCTTCAATTCCACGAGTTGGAATTCCTGATGAAACTTATTGCCTCCCTTTAGATCGGTGAGTCCTTCGATGAGGATTCCATCAAAGGAAACTTAAGGATCTTTCATATCCTTTCAAATCATATGTTTCATTTTTTACTATTGTATGATGATCTCAGTTGATGATGACCTTTACTTCTTTGTATTTCAATGAGGTTTCCAAGAGCTTTGATTTAGTAGAATTTATTCCACATTATTTATGCTTCCCATGTCATGAGCTCTTACTTCTAATGCTTCTTGTCATGATGCTACTTTCTAATCTGATGCAGCCTATATTATTTACATTGTTTCTTATCTATAAATTACAAGTAGAAATTACCTCCTAGTGAAGAAGATCATCTTAGTCATAGTAGAGATCTTTTTGCTTCTTCCTTCTTAAGCTTCTTTGTCTCAAGTTCTTTCACTTCCTTAATATGGGCTTCTTCCTTGACCCTCTTCCATTTAGGACAATATCTTCTAGAATGCCCAAGTTTGAGACAACCATAGGATATTTCCTTAGCCATGTTCTTCTTCTTTTTCTTTGGAGGATCAAACTTTCCAAATTTTCCTTTTCTTCTTGTCACTGATTGAGGCCTTCTATCTGAGATTTTGTTACTTTCTTTCTTCAACTTGTCTTCTTCTTCCTTGCAGAAAGACCATAATTTGATGAATGAGATAGCTTTCTCTTCACTAGTAGATATGAGGTTACCTTTCTCACTAGTCAATGCATTTAGAATAATAGAGATTATTTCGTTATCAGATACCATGTTATGAAACCAGCTCACAAAAAGATAGAAAAAATAGATCAACGCCTTAGAAATAAGCCTCTTCGAGGGGGTAAACTCCTTTACATTACACAAATGAACAATTCTTGGATGATACAAATGACACAACCTCCTTTCTATATATAGGAGTCTAAGGGGTCATAATATAATTAGAGCTGAAATAACAATAATAATGTAAGGGCACAATAATAACAATATGGGGACTACATGGGCACAACAATATAATAAGGGGGTTGTACTAAAACAAAGGGTACACTATATATAGGGGCCTAACACCCCTCTCCTTCAAAAAGTGTTGTCCTCAACGCTTGAGTAGTTCTTGATGCTTCTGTATAAAATTATCATCCTTCCATGTGGAATCTTCAGCGGGTAAGTTCTTCCACTTGATGAGATACTCTGAAATTGATCGATTTTGTAGCTCTTGACTTCTCGGTTTTGTGAATGCTTCAGGTTCCAATATGATTTTTCCTTCCTTGTCAAGTTCTAGCAATATTGTTGGAACTGGGATCTTTGGCAACTTTTGAATGAGTTCCCACCCTTCTTTGCCATTCTTCCATTCATCCCTTGATTTATTTATCAAATTTGGTTGGATAATTATACCAACCTCTACCATTTCTGCAACCATATGTTCAATTTCTAAGGCTGAAAGGCCTTAGTATGTAACTGTTCTGTATTGTATATATGAAAACGTGTTCTAATATTGTTTACGCCTTTGTGTATTGTATAATTAAGTTAAATCTTGTGTTCAAGCTTGTTGATCAACCATCGATCACCTGTGGATCGATGGAGATCTAAATATCGTTTAACTGCTATATATATATAGGTCAATTATAATCGTGCAATGCAGATTGGCTTTGTTGAATAAATGCAGTCGAAGGTTCCTGAACAGCGGAAGGTTTTTCTGAGTCCACCAGAAAATATACGCAAGATTGTGGTAGCCACCAATATTGCATAGACGAGCATAAATATTGATGATATTGCTTATGTTATTGACTGTGGCAAGCACAAAGAAAATCACTACGATCTATAAAGGAGAATGTCAAGCATGGTTGAAGTGTGGATATCACAAGCAAATGCCTAACAACGACGCGGTAGGGCAGGGCGTGTCAAACCTGGAGTTTGCTTTTGTCTTTATACCAAGTACCGCTATGAGAGGCTGTTACGCCCTTTTTAGGTTCCTAAGATGCTCCGTGTGCCATTAGTTGAGCTGTGCTTGTAGATCAAATCTCTGTCCTTAGGAGATGTGGGCTCCATTCTTGGAAAGGCTATGGAACCTCCAAGAGAGGAGTCTGTGCTCTCTGCGATAGCTACATTATTTGTGGATTGGAGCAGAATTCATATGTTTCCCGTATAAATGCATTACTTGTGGCAGCAGGGTTTGATGCTTATATTGCATGCTTTGGTTAGTAATTTAGACTCTGATAAAGGGATGCTAAATTTTAATGAAGATCCACGGTTATAAATTAAAAGGTTTAAAGCATAAATGCTTCCGGTTAGGCTTGTGGGCCATAACCCACAGGCCCAGGTTCAAGTTTTTAATGGAATTGGGATTTTGGGCTTACCCCAAGATCTCATCCCATCAGTTTGGTATCAGAGCAGCAAAAGATTCTGCTGAAGGAGGTACAGTTCTTAATGAAGTATGAATAGGTATGGTCTTTATATTTTGTATAGGAAGCAGCAGAGGAAGGTGAGAAGATTGCAATAGCCTAGAGCGGTTACCAAAAGACCAAGTCCAGAGGAGAGCTTGGTGAGCTAAGAGGCAGCAAAGAGGACTTGCTGTTGCAGAGGTAGGTTGCAGTTCTCAAGTTAAAGATATTACGAAGACCAGGAGAAGCATATGACCAGGAGGTCATAAAATTTTGTGCCTCGGGAGTCTAATGCGGGAGCAACTAGCACTAAAGCAAGCGAACGCAAGCCATGGAAGCAAAACAGAGTTAAAGCCGATTTAAAGCAGAAAAATAGATTTAAAGCGGATAAAGAAGATTTAAAGCGTGCATGCATTATGAAGCTTTTGTGGAGAAAATCAAGAGAGGATAGGATTGATCCTTCCTAAAATTCTTATATAAATGTAATACGATAGGGGTGTAGAGAGATATCTATTCTGAGAGGTAATTTGTGAGTGGAAAAATGTAGTCGAGCGAGAGCTCGTTTATAAGGCTGAAAGGCCTTAGTATGTAACTGTTCTGTATTGTATATATGAAAACGTGTTCTAGTATTGTTTACGCCTGTGTGTATTGTATAATTAAGTTAAATCTTGTGTTCAAGCTTGTTGATCAACCATCGATCACCTGTGGATCGATGGCGATCTAAATATCGTTTAACTGTTATATATATAGGTCGATTATAATCGTGAAATGCAGATTGGCTTTGTTGAATAAATGCAGTCGAAGGTTCCTGAACAGCGGAAGGTTTTTCTGAGTCCACCAGAAAATATACGCAAGATTGTGGTAGCCACCAATATTGCAGAGACGAGCATAACTATTGATGATATTGTTTATGTTATTGATTGTGGCAAGAACAAAGAAAATCACTACGATCCACAAAGGAGAATGTCAAGCATGGTTGAAGTGTGGATATCACGAGCAAATGCCTAACAGCGACGCGGCAGGGCATGGCGTGTCAAACCTGGAGTTTGCTTTTGTCTTTATACCAAGTACCGCTATGAGAGGCTGTTACGCCCTTTTCAGGTTCCTAAGATGCTCCGTGTGCCATTAGTTGAGCTGTGCTTGCAGATCAAATCTCTGTCCTTAGGAGATGTGGGCTCCGTTCTTGGAAAGGCTATGGAACCTCCAAGAGAGGAGTTTGTGCGCTCTGCGGTAGCTACATTATTTGTGGATTGGAGCAGAATTCATATGTTTCCCGTATAAATGCATTACTTGTGGCAGTGGGGTTTGATGCTTATATTGCATGCTTTGGTTAGTAATTTAAATTCCGATAAAGGGATTCTAAATTTTAATGAAGATCCACGGTTATAAATTAAAAGGTCAAAGCAGAAACGCTTCCGGTTAGGCTTGTGGGCCATAACCCACAGGCCCAGGTTCGAGTTTTTAATGGAATTGGGATTTTGGGCTTACCCCAAGATCTCATCCCATCAGTTGGGCATATGGATACCTATAAGGCCTGATGTTTGGAGGAACACTTCCTGGAATCAAATGAATAGCATGATCATGATGATGAATACATGGGAGACCTTTTGGAGTCTCAAATACCATGGAATGATAGTCCAAGACTTTCTGGAGATCTCGAGAAATAGATGATTTCGATGTGGGAACCATTAGCGAACATAATTGTGCAATTACGCCTTGTTGTTATTTCTTTAGAAGCTTTGTCATTCCGTTAGAGCTGGTTATCTTTCCTGGTTTCCCTGTGATACCCCTTAATTCAACTTCCTTTCCTTCCAAAGACAATTTCATTAAAAGTGCTCAAAAATTAAAAGTTATTGTACCGAAGGATTGTAGCCATTGAACTCCTTGTACAACATCAGTACCACCCATTGGAACGGAAATCATTGGGCTATTCAATACATATTCTCCCATGGATAGCTTGATATTATGGCACTTTCTAGAGCAATTTATGGTTCCTCCACTTACAATCGTCACTTG